>PVIC010020955.1:0-17407 GCA_004025085.1 Thryonomys swinderianus | reverse complement strand
CCTTGTGCTTACGAGGCAGGCACTGGAACCACTGAGCTAAATCTCTGGTCCCAATTTTGTTTGCGGTACTGGGGATCAAACTTGGGCCCTTGTGCGTCCAAGGTTGGCGCGGAACCACTTGAACTAAATCCCCAGACCCACCACGCTAATTTTTAGTAATATCACTTAATTTTGCCTTACTCCTGGTAATTGGTTATTTGGAATTTCTATTTTCCTTTTTTCCTTGTTAGAACAGTGCCATTACGGTAGCTCTTTCTCAGAGGGGAGAATCCCTATGTCTCCAGGTATTTATTGCACTTCAGAGTGCACTGTGGTTAAGGAGACTGTCCGGGCCTCTGAGGCTGCCGACTCCATACACGGTCAGAACGTGACTTCACAATCTGTACAGGCTTGGCCTGGTGCTAGTATTTGGCTTCAGTCAGTAACATTAGCCTTTTTCAAACTGCTTATCACACTTAACCGTACACAGGGCTGGGGATTTAGCTCCAGTGGTACCGTGCTTACACCGGGAGCATAAGGCGTGAGCTCGATCCCTGGGGTTCCACACACACAAAACAACGACAAAAACCACTCAACCATATACAAACTGTGTTCTCAGTGCATCTCAGAGCTAAGCAGCCAGGGGCCAGGTAAAGCCCCTGAGGCCCAAAGGCCAGACCCTTAGCAGCAAGGAACCCTGGGAGCTGTACGCAAGGGGCTATGGCTGAGTGAGTGCGGCTCGTGCCAGTGGGCGTCTCACAGACACCTGTGAACACCCACTCTCTCAGTGGTTCCATTTAATGAAACAGCCGAGCACAGAAGTCTGTGGACACAGCAGAAACCTGACTGTGTTTGTAATGGGGTAAAAGGACAAACCCTCCCACGCGGAAGTCAGTACTGCTAAAAGCCCAACTCAGACAGGCCCGGAGCCGGGGTCAGGGCCACCTGCCCCCCCAGCAGGCTTGCTGCAGGGGAGCGAAGGGAGAGCAGGGGGGCCGATGTCCGAGTCAGCCTCGCGCCTCTCGGGGACCAGCTCCGGGAGACCCGGGCGGGCTCGGCCGGCGGGCTCGCAGACCCTGACGGGCGGAGGCGGGGCGCCAGGGCACGGGTCCCCGGCCTCGTCAGGCTTCCGCTGTGTCTCCATGGGGAAAAGCAGCTGCGCGGCCGCACCGACCGGAGGGCACGACACACAATGCACGCGGGAGAGGTGCGGCCCGGGAGGCCTCCGCACAGGAAGCCGGACAGGACCTGCCCGAGGAGACGGAGGGGCTGGGCCGGGCCGAGGGCGACGCTCCGCACACGGCCGACTGCACCGGGACGTGGCACAGAGCTGTGCTGTATTAGCTCTTTGATTCTTGCTCAGTACCTTAAAATCCTCACACAAAAACAAAAGCAACGGAATGGCAATTTTTTCTTCACTTTGCCTTTAAAAGAAGAAGACTCCCTCCGGCCTGTGAGCACGAGCAAACCTTCCCACCCCTGGGTTGGAAGCCCGCGGACACCTCCACCTGTACGCATTAACTGGGTCTCGTGCTGCGCTCTGCACACTCCAAGCCCCTCAGGCCCGTGACGACCGCGATGCTTCCTTCAAATCCGAGACTTCCCACTTTCGAACTAACCTGTACTCTGGAAACCGGCTTCTTCGAGTTTTCAGCACAACTGAATGGCGATCGCGGCCCTCACCCTCCGCACGCGACTCTGGGGGGCAAGTTACTGCCCACCGGGCTGGCGCGGCTCCTCTGCTACTAAGGATTTGTAAGGAAGGAAATTCCGGAAGGCTTTTGGAGGAACTTCCGTCTGACAGCTCTGCAGGTCAACGTGCTGCTTTCCTTACGCGAACGTTCAACTCGGACTCTCGCTACTCAGGCTCCGGAGCTGAGCCTGACAGCAGACGCGGTCAGAAGCGATCCTGGCCAGAGTTCCGGGCAGCAGCTGCCTCGGGTGCTGAGCTGCGCTCACCGCAACACTGGGGTCACAGGCAGCGTCGGGGCGCGGAGTGTCCCCTGGGTCAGGCTGGAAGAAGACCCTCTGCCTCTGCTCATTTCTATGCCACGCAGAAAAGCAATTATCTCCTCTACTACAAGATACAGCAGATGCTCAGACATAACATACACAAGAAGAAATGATCATTTCAATCAGAAAATGGAAATCTAAATTATAAACTCAGCATTTGGAAGAATAATATAAAGGGATTGTCAGGTTTCATATTCTGTTCTCTGGAAGACAGTCACAAGTTGGAGGAGCTTGCATCAATTAAAACGTTTGGATAAATGGCAGAATTTTGCCCTGGTGAGGGGCTAAGAAAACACATGTACCCCCAAGATCTTGTTCACTCTGCTTAAACATAAAAACTCTAGACAGAGTAAGAAAAATGTGCAAAGGAACTTTCAGATGAGAGACGACCTTAAATAGAAAATATTTAGCTTTTACAAATATATAGAATTCACTTATGGTAAAACCCTCAAAAATACCATTATGTCATTCTCAAAATTAAAACAGCTTCCCATGGTTTGAATTTTCTAACTGCACATTTAGACAGTGTGTCCCCTCGGGGCTCAGGATCCGACTCCCCAGCACAGGAGGCGGCTCTGCTGAGCACAGCACTGCGCCCCTCACCGGCCAGCCCGGCCACGTCCCGCCACCCGCCGCCTCCTGGCCAGTCTGAGCTGTGACGCCTGCCACCGCCGGGCGCTGCGCTCCGAGGGCCGTGCCACCACACACATGCACACGCCCCACACAGGCACTGACACACACACACACACACAGCTCTCACCCCCGGTTTAGAAACCCAGCCTTTGAAACAAGAAAGACAGGAAAATACAAGTTTTTTAATAAAAAGAAAGAAACATTTTAAAGCCCTAAGAAGCCAAAAAAAACAAAGTAAGTAAATGGACTGCCTTGCTAGATATAAGTCCGTAGGATGCCTCAGTATCTGCGCTTGGACAAGACCACACTTGAGAGTTTTCTTCTGCCCAGTTTGCCCAAACAAGTTTTTAAAGTTTTGTTCTTTACTGACAAACAACCCCTAAGACATTCTAAGGCCACGAGCGAGTGACGAATGCTCCTCAGCGGGGACTGTGGATGAAGCAGACGGGTGGGCGTGTGCAAGGCCTTGGGTTCTAATTCGTGTACAAAAAAGTTTACTTTTAAAATGCTTATTGCTGGGGATTTAGCTCAAGTGGTACCGCACCTACTTTGGAAGCACAAGGGCCTGAGTTCAATCCCCAGTACCACCAAAAAAAAAAGGAATAAAATGCTTATTAATCAAATGAATCAATGGACTTCCTTTGAATAGTCAACTGGAGTCAGTCTACAAACACACAACTCTGCCAGCTCTATGAAGTAAGTTTACATTTATCTTTAAGAAGGTCATGTTTTTAATAGTAATGTTTCCATCAATACGTTTCTTGGGTTTTGGGTCTTTGTGGGGATTTTCTTGGGAGTGCTAGATACCGAACCCGGAAGTGCTGGACTAAGCTCCCACCCTTTCTGTTCTGCTGCAGACAGGTCTTGCTCAGTTTCCCAGACGGGCCTCAGTCTCCGCACCCGCTCGCCTCGGTCTCCGAAGCACCTGGGATGACAGGGCGCCACGGTGCCCCGGGGCTCTCCCTACCCCTGACCCGCCCCCAGGGTTTACTGCGTCGGGCCGAGGAGGCAGCCGGCCCACCTCCCTCAGCCCTCCCGCACGCAGCCCAGGAGGGTGGTCATGAGAGCAGCAGGAACACAGCCTCCTGAGCGCTGAGCAAAACGGACCCCGACAAGGGCACCCAAGGACACGCGACCCCCACCCTGTCCCTCCGACCCGCCTTTGCGACACAGGCGACTGTCCAAGAGCCCCGGAAAGCAGAGGCCAAGTCCAGCCCACTCTTCCCGGCCAGCTCCTCCGCATTCCCTGAGCTGCGGTGAAAGCCAGGATGTGGCTATTCTCTTCCCAAAACAAAACAGAAAGGAGTCAGCGACTCCGCATCGTTCGGGTCTTGATAAACAACCACGAGGGGCGATAATGAGTTTTCTCATGTTCGGGACATTCCGTCCTCTCGGGCACCGACTGTAATGGCACCGGGACGCCTGCCGGAGGCCGGCTGGGACCCCAACCGCCAGCGAGGACGCCTCACCCGCCGTGCAGGCGAAGACACGCTGCCCGCCCCACCCCAGCACACTCTCGACCCCCGCTGCGGTGCTGTAGTTAAGGCCGCTTTTTAAGTTTCAGCCTTATTTTCATCGTAATTGCAATATGCATCATTGTTCCTTCCAAAGTCACGCCCCTCTCATGTCGCAAAGCCAGGGCGCTGCGGGACACCAAACGCTAAGTGTGACACCAAAATAAGATAAGACCTAGCCGCAGGGGCAGAACACTCCAAGGGGCAAATTTCTGGTTATTCACCACATTCCTGGGCATAGCGGCCTGTTGGCATGAAACAAAACAATGCTCCTTCCCCCATGCAGCTCTGGCTGTCACGGGGTTGGCTGTTTTATTTTTTTCCTTTTACAATACATTAATTGCCTTCATCTCCTAAAAATCCATACTTACGTTTCCTCAAAGCACTTTCCCAATACTGGTATGAGTTAAATCACTAAGGGAAAATCTTTAATGCTGGGCCCCTCGTGGAGACAGGAGCTGAGGGTGATTTCAAAATCAATAAACATTTCCAGCTTAAACATAAAGTAATAAAGATCATGGTCTGAATAATATGACTGGCATTAAAAATTCATAAATCCATAACATAGGGCACATCTTGCTAATATGGTTATTAAGTCATTTATCTAAAAAACAAGTAATTATATCTTTATTTGATCTTCAACCTAATGAGTTGTTTATTAAAGTGATGTTTTATTCAATAGTAATTCTAAATATACCAAAAATTTTAATTAAAAAAATCAACTGCTTGTTTCAGAAGCTAAGAATAATTATAAACTGGGACAATTTATAATGATGATAGAATTCATCACTGAAGAGTGAAGCTCTCTCCCAGGCACCGACCACCTTGCTAAACTCTGAAGCAGCACCATCAGGGCTACAGGGATGCTTTTTTCTTTCTTTTCTTTTCTAAAATTTTTGTTTTGCTTTGTTTTCTTTTAGTTTTTGAGACAGGGTCTCGCTTTGCAGTTCAGGCTGGCCCTGAGCTCACTATGGAGCCCAGGCAAGCCTCGAACTCTCAGCAATCCTCCCGCCTCTGCCTCCCGAGTGCTGGGATGGCAGGGGTGAGCCACCACCCCTGGTTTTTTAAAAATTTTTTTGACAGAGGGTTTCATTTGCAGCCCAGGCCAGCCCCAAACTCACAGCAACCTCCTGCCCCAGCCTTCCCAGCGCTGAGGGTACAGGTGGCAACACCAAACCAGCAGGAGTAGTTTTCTTTTATACTCTATTTCTCTTAAATATAAGTTTGTATAAGAAAATAAGCAAAACTGTACACAACTCAAACCAAGACTACAATTTTCCTTCCTAAACCTCTGTCCTGCTATGAACAATGCTAACCTTCCGGGGTTTTAAGGGTGGAAAGTGTGCGCTGCACGTCACACTGGCGACATGGCTCCTGGGCTGGTCCACGCTGATCGTGAGGGAAACGGTGACCACAGCGCTGTGTCTAAACCACAGGCCAGTCCACAACCACCCACTTCTACGAGTCCGTTTTCCTTCTGCTGCACTACACTAAGTGTCTCTCCAAACTCTTCCTGGATTCCTTTTCACATTCCCGTCAAGCTTCGTGTATCTTCACCATCCTGCCACGCTACACTGACGCTGCAGAGCAGCAGATACAAATGGGCGCCAGACAGTTTCTGGAGCAGGAACCTAGAAATCCAACCAAAGAACCCGAAACCACAAGGATCTGTTCTCTGTCTTAGTTTCCTATTCCTCAGGTGTCTACGATGTTGTGAGGAACAGACACTGCATTTATTGAAATCACTCCAATCTCTCAGCAGGTTATGTTTAAGAAAAAGAGACATAGAGGAAAACAAATAAGCTGGACAGAAGAAGCAAGAACTAAAAGAGCGAAGCAATGACCAGCCAGCTCTTCCCAACACCCAGGAGCTCTGGCTGTGCTCTGCCAGAGGGAGGGCTGGCTGGTGGCCTTCAAGTCGCAGCTGCTGCTGGCTTTGCTGCCTGGGCCAGAGCCTGAGTGTCCAGACGGCGCCCGAGAAGCTGCCAAGACGCAGGAGACCCGAGATCCTCCGAGCGCCCGCCGGGGGGCAGTGACAGAGTGGCACGCTGGCCAGAAACACCTACAACCTGACCGTTTCTCTTTCAGCACATGTCCCTGCACATCCAGCCAGCAGCAGATGTAGAGCATGATTGCGCCGCACTGAGAAAGGAGGAGTTTATCACCCACTGGCCGGAATTCGCAGGAGACTGGCGGCTGCCAAGACATGGTACCCATCAAGCCCAGGCACAGTAAGATGGGGACTGTCAGCAGCTAGGAACTCCACCAACTGCCAGCCAGAAATTTACAGAAATTTTTGCTTCTTTAGCATGTGATTTATTTGGAAGAAGCTTTTAGTGCTAACGTGTGGATAAAGCCAAAAAGCACTTTATTGAAACGATCTATTCTCGTGCTCGGCTCAGTTCAAGATCCAAAGCCGAATTCCAAAGCTCACAGGCGAAATCCTCACGCTCAAACCCACGTTAGCACAGACACGCTCTCGTCTGGTTCCGGGGAGGATCACGGCCCGCTGACGGTTAGGACACAGTAAAGGAAAAGAAAGCCTCTCTGCAGATCTTCCATCCACCAAAGAAAATACTTCTCTGCTAAGTTCCATGTTTGAGGGAAATAACTTTAAATGGCCTTAGGGAAACAGCTCGAAAAACATCAGCCCACCAGAGAATATCAAACACATGTGGGACACTTACCCCAAAACACTTCGTAATTAAGAAGCCGTGCAGCACTGACACAATCCACTCATTTCCAATAGTTCAGATTTTTTTTTTTTTTTTTGAAACAAGGTCTCACTTTGTAGTTCAGGCTGGCCCTCAGCTATGTAGTCCAGGCTAGCCTTGAACTCAGCAATCCTCCTGCCTCTGCCTCCCGAGTGCTGGGATGACAGGTGTGAGCTACTACTCCCAGCACTGTGGCATGTGGTACTGATGGCTGGTGGGTGTGAGTCACCACGCCCAGCATTGTATGTGGTTTCCGGGATCGAACTCAGGACTTTGCGCTTGCGAGGCAGGCGCTGGAACCACTGAGCTAAATCTCTGGCCCCAGATTTTATTTTCTGAAACAGTTTCTCATCATCTCTATGCAGCAGTTCCACAGCAAACACCACGTCCCTTCCTTCGCACCCTCCACGTCCTTCCCCGGGAGGGCCCTGCCTGTCCACCCTCACCTCCCTTCTGCAGGCTTCGGCCCTCACTCAGCACGGCTCTGCCCGTGGGGTCACGCCCTCAGCAAGCCAGGCCAACACAGCAGGCCACGGGAGCGGCGACTCTGAGGGGCCGGGGTGCGCCGGGACGAAGACCTAGAAGCTACGGCTCCACACCGCGTGCCGACGACAGGCTCGGACGGGCAGCAAGTATCCCGTGACTGGGATCGCACAGGCTGGCCCTGGGCAGTGCCACCACGCAATGTGGTCCAAACCACTGCTCCTTGTGTCGACCGCCAACGTACGTGACCTCCCTGGTGTCACAGCCACGGAAAGGCAGAAGCGAGCCGCGCCCGCAGCACACTGCCCAGCTCACCCTGAGACAAGATAAAGCGAATGAGGGAGAAGCTCTCACCAGCGCTTTAAGGCTCACGAACCCCCCTTACAGTGAGGTCTTGGTTAATACCCGTCCTGGGTAGTGAGTGTCCGGGCCGAGCGTTCATCGTGAAGGTCTTCGCCCTCAGTCGCGGACTGTGAAGCAAGGCCTGGGGCCCTGTTGTACAGCTGTGGGCGCACGATTCACCACTGGACACAGTTCTGTACAGACCCGCAGCCTCCCATCCTCTCGCGGTCAGAAGCGGCTGACGGACGGAGAAGGAAACGGTCCCCGCGTGGTCGGCAGCGGCCCGTGGGGGCCGCGCGGGTGGGGCCCAGGCCGTGGCTCGCAGGGACGCGGAGTCCCACCCCCGACGCTTCCCGTCTCGGCCGCTCCGAGCTGCCCCACCTGCTACGGTGCTGCGACAGCGGCCTCGGACGCGCTCGCCCCTCACAGGCCCCGCACGCGGCTGAGGGCTCAGAGGCGCCCGTCTGCCTGGCACAGCACGAAGAAGTGAGAGGAAAGGGCGCAGCGCAGGCTCCACGGAAATACGGCAGCAAAGTGGCACTTAAAAGATCACCTCCCATTTCTTCAGGAAAGGTTGAAATATTCATACGCCCAGCTCCCCGATCGGATCACCTCACAGCCGCCCTTCGGCCCAAACGCCTCTCCGGCTGCACCTGAGCCTCTCACTTGCATGTTCTCGCTCCGGGCGTCTGTGCGAAGAGCTTGCAGGACCCGCCGAGGAGGAGCCACCCGCGCCCGACCCGGGGGCCACGTAGCCCATGGGCATCACCTGCTCCTCTGCGCTCGAGGGCGGGGTCATGCTCTGCCGCCTCGGGTCACACACGGCGCCCGGCACCCGGGCGGAGCCCCGTAAACACTGCCCAGCGAGGGACCCCACCATGTCTTCCAGGGGAGCAGGGAAGGGGGACACCCAAGAGTTCACTGTCCTCAACACCCAGGCCTGCCGCTGTCTTTTTATAAGAAATAATCGCATGACTATGACACATAAGGAAGGAAGCTCCGACTTCATCTGGAGGCCCTGGGCTTTCTAACGGGAAGGGAAAACATCTGCGCATCTCTGTGTAGGTGTTTCTGAGGCAGCTCAGCGGCTCCAGCCTGCCTGGCACGTGAGGTCCTGAGTTCGATCCCCAGTACAAAATACAAGAGAGAGAGATTCAGTCACAGGTCATAGCAGCAGCAGCAGCAGCACCTCTTTCCAGTGCGCTCCCGGTCCGGGCTTTCTTTCTATTTTCCCCCCACAAGACGAGAGCTCTGAGTCGCACATGAAAAGGCCCCTCTGTGACACACTCGCAGGAGCGTTTCCTCCAGCAGCTGCCGCGCCTCTGCACTCGGAGACGGGGAGACGGGAGACGGGAAGGGAGGGAGGGGGAGAGACAGGCCAAGGACCCCACGCGCGCTGGCCCCACGCTCCCACCTGGGGACCGCAAGCTGCCGGGGAGTGCAGCCGTGTCGCGTGACCGGAGAGCCAGCCCCGTACCTCACCAGCGACCGCACCGCTCGTGGAGATGCCCGGAGGCCGCTGCTCTTGGGTTCCGGAGGCAGGGCACCCCAGGCCGCCCTGTGGGGGACCCGCTGCTTCCCGTCCTCCCACTGAGCTGGGGCCGGAGGGGAGGCCGGCGGCAGGACCCCGGGGCGCTGCGGGCCGCGTGGGGGGAGGACTCTGTTGCTCCTGAGGGCACACAGCGGGAGAAGGGCAGAGGGCGAGGCTTAGGAGAGCAGGCACCAGCGCCCTGCCTGCCCTGGAAGCACCCGCCCTGGATTCTTCCAGCCTGCACTCCTGGCATTAACCGACATATTGTCTCTTTTCTTTTCTGAATTTTAGAACTCATCATACTAACTTCCTACTGTGGGAGACTAGAATAGGTCCATAGGTGGTCCCAGCATCCACACACACACACACACACACACACACACACGCACACACGCACACGTGCAGACGCACACGCACACACACGCCCCTCACCTTTTGACAGCATGGTTCTCCTAACACTTGGGATATCCAGTACTCAGGATTCACGTTACCACGGTCTTATAAAACCGTTCACTGCTGGGCCAACCAATGAACCCTTACTTACGTTTTTCTACTGTGAGTCCCCTGAGAATTAGAATTCAAAACCACCTGACAGGCAAAAAGGACAAAGGTCTGATACTAGCAAATGACAGAGAGTGTGAAGCACAGAGGTTCTCCGCGGCCCAGGGCCCCCACCGCCTGCGCCTGGCACCTGCAGACCCGGCAGACGCGGGAGCCCTGGGGACGGGCACAGAACGCGTGCACAGAAATCCTCCACGCGGCAGAGCAGAAATGGCAAAAATGGGGAAATAAGCTAAACTGTAAATCCTGAAGAATGGACAAACTACGTAGGATGGTCGATGAACAAAACACAGCTGTCACATCAACAATGATGTCTCTCCAAAGACCAGTGTTAAATGGGAAGAAAGCACCCATGACAATTAGGTGGAGACAAAATGTGTGTAAAACGACTACCTGATATTCACTGATCACACATGAAGTAATGTCTTAGAGACAAAACAGAAATGAAAAGTGCCAAGTTCAGGCCTCCAGTTATCTCTACAGAAAGAATGCAGGGACTGGGGTTGGGAAATTATATCCTAATCTTTACCAGAAGGAAAAAAATGAAGTGATGTTTATGAAGCATATCCTCCCTTTGATGCTTCCTGCTAAAGATGCCATCTAGTGAAAGAAGCCCACCCCCACTCACAGGCCCAGTCTACAATCCAGGAATAAAGGGCTCTTCCGACAGGCAAGGGCTTCCAGCCCCTGTTTCCATGGCGGCCTCCTCCCTGCTCTCTGGATGGTGCAGCAAAAGACCACAGGACCCACGAGGCTACACCACCTCACCCAAACCAGCAGTCACAGGGTGTATGTGTGAGCACCATTCCGGTCACAACCTGTGAAGTTCCCGGAAGGTTCAGGACCCTCCAGGGCTCCAGAGTTCTAGGCTGGTCTGACCTGTCACGGCGCCAACCAGCAGATGTCTGAACACTCAGAGCGCCCCGGCATCTGTGGCTGGGTCCTGGCAGCCGTCCCCCCACCCCGTCCTGCCACAGCGCTCAGAGCTAACCTGCCAGAGCCACACGGGCGGGGCCCACGCGCCGGTCACTCGGGCTGGGGACTTTGCACGCCTGCGATACAAACACACGACTGTTGCGATCACACGGCCGGACACAGCTCTGTGGGGAGCAACGGTGCACAACTGGGCTGTGGCTGGGCCGACCTTTCCCGCCTGCAGACCAGCTAGGACAGGAAAGGACCTGAGGACCTGGCTCTTTTCCTCCACCTCCGGGGACAACAAAGACCCCAGGGGCAACAGCTGCTGTGATGCCCAGGGCAGAACCACACTGGGACCTTCGTCTGTGTAACTCCTCGTGGTTCTGATGGGCCAACATGCTGCCCTCTGCGGGACCTGTGATACTTGTTAGTCCTGAGATCCCGGCCCCGTCCCAGGGACCTATTACATCTGCTACTCCTGATGCACCAAAACGACTGGCCTGTGAGTGACCTGTAGCGTGGCTGGCTCCGGAGGGACTGGACAGAATGTGTAGCGAGCTCGGGTCTGCCGTCTCTGCTGCCCAGGCTGGTAAGATCAGGCCAAGCTCAGCTTCTTCTCTAAATCTCATTTATTAATTAATTCGCCTTGTGCTGCTGGGCTCACAGGAGACTAGAACTCAGCTGCAGAAGTCACGGTGACTTCCCCGCCCCTGTTCCCCAGACAGCTCCAAGCACACAGCAGGCCGAGGGACGCACAGCCCTTGAGCCACATCCCCGTGTTCCACACGCTCCGTTCACACCTCCCACTTTCACAATGGTCACCAAGTACCCACATCGCTGCCACGGAGACGTCACCCCAGCACCGTCTGCTCCCTGGCGAGTGAAGGGTCTCAGCCCTGCCCTTGACCAGGACAGGATGTGCTGTGTGTTGGCCAGGGGGACAAACGGACGAAGGAAAGAAGGAAGCTGCCACCCGTGCTGAGCTGCTGGGTGCTAGGGTCGAAAAGTTTCTAAAACTGAGTGAGCTGTGGGCTTCGAAATCACGTAATGGCAGCATCAGTCCCTCCCTGGGGCTTCCAGTACTTTAGTAGGAAAGATTATTAAAGACAGTTATCCTTTTGGGGAGGGGAGTACTGGAGGCGGCACCAGGGCCTCCCCTGAGCTGTGTGCCCCGCCTTTTTTTACAATTTTGAAGTGGGGCCTCACGGAGCCATTAAATTGCCAAGGCTGAGCTCAAATTTTCAATCCTCCTGCCTCAGCCTCCCTGGGTGCCGGGAGTACAGGCCTGCGCCCCGCCAATTATCCCCAGCTCAGCAGTGACAGTGAGAATAGAAAGAAGCTCAGCATTGGGCAGCTGGAAGGTCCCGGGGCCAGAGATCTGACTTTTGCGATGGCACCAAGGCAGCTGTGGGCAGGAAGGGGCGGGCGTGCCTGTAGCCTGCAGCCTGCTGTCCTGCCCTCTGCCGCCATGGGACAAAGCACCATGGAGCCAGGAGGCAGAGACACGGTGGACGCGAGGAAAAGGGGGAAGGCAGAGGGTTTACAGGCTGTTCTTTGAGAGGCTGGACAGGAAACGTCTCTGCGCACGCAGGCGAGGGGAGGGCTCTGCAGACAGCGAGCTCAGGTCAGAGCCCGGGTCGCAGCCCACTGGGCCCCTTCTGCCCACCTCCCTCCACCCGCACAGGGCGCCACGCAGAAAGGGATCGGAGGCTAATGACACGGCTCATACGATGTCTGGAAGAACATGGAGGGAGGGAAGGGACAAAAAGACAGGTATTTTAAGAAGCAAAATCCTTCATCTCACAAGGCAGAAAATAAATCAACCATGTTTTTAAAAGTTCAAAAGTAAGGGCTTTATAATTACTGAAAAATGAAGTCTGCATGGGAACCTGTAGGCAATTATGGATTTGATAGGGGAAGAAAATCAGAGTATGCGCTTGAATTTTTAATACACTTTAGTTACTTTTATCATCCGCAAGCCATAGAATAAGATAAATGTGACTGACATTTTGTAAATGAGAAAGGGCTACTAAGTAAGCTCGTCTTGAGAATGCCATGTGAGCAAGTGCTGCCCTCAGGGTGGCCTGGCTCTGGGGGAGATTCCGGAACTCGGGGTGCCCCATCCCTGGAGCAAGCACAGACCCTCTGCTCAGCGGGATGAGGGACCCACTCACGACACCCAGGAGCACAGCCGGCTGCCAAAACCGCCACGGTGCCCGGCGCGCTGCGGATGCAACGCTCAGCAGGTGAGACCAGAGCGGACCAGCGCGTGAACTGCGGTCCACGGGCGCGTCTTCAGTCCCTAACTTGGGGCTCCCGAAACGCCAGTCCTCACTGAGGTCCATCAAAGTGTCACAGCCCAGGCAAACAGCACACATTTATGTTAACGGAATAAGCGCTGTTTACTACATTACCATCCAAGGTAAGAGCGCACTCAGCAAATACTACCCGTTCCAGAAACTCATTCTCTCCCCAGGTGACACCGGCCGCCACGGCTGCAGGGACTCACGGCTTGTCCTGCCTGCGGGGCAGGGAGAAGAAGTCGTACACCAGGCACACGCCGAACACCGTGACGCCCGTCTCCTTCACCAGCATCGCACAGGTCCCCAGCAGCAAACTGAGCAGCAGGAAGAAGGGTGAGGCCGCACGAGGCGGGTGGTCCCCGGCGCTGCACCGGCCCAGGCTCCTGGAAGACAGGACAGTCTCTCAGCCGGCTCAGGAAGGTGGGTCGCCACGACACGGAAAGGTGCGCTCTGAACGCCGGCATCGGTTTCACTGTGCCCCACGCAGGTAAGCGGGTGAGCAAGGGTGTCAAGAAGGGCCCCATGGCATCATTTAAAATTGCTAAGATGGGCCGGAGGGTTAGCTCAGTGGTTCCGGCGCCTGCCTCGCAAGGGCAAGGCCCTGAGTTCGATCCCCGGTAACCACATACAATGCTGAGCGTGGTGACTCACGCCCACCAGCCATCAATACCACATACCACGGTGCCAGGCGTGGTGGCTCACGCCTGTCATCCCAGCACTCGGGAGGCAGAGGCAGGAGGATTGCTGAGTTCGAGGCTTGCCTGGGCTCCATAGTGAGCTCAGGGCCAGCCTGAACTACAAAGCAAGACCCTGTCTCCAAAAAAAAAAAAGAATTTCTAAGGGAATAGGAAATAGCTAAGAATACTAATGGTATTTACAAATGGTCATTATGGTGTGTACAGATTATGGTAAAACGGGGACTGAAGCAAGTGAACGCTGGATCCCATCTAAAATACTCCCATAGAGGTACACTCAGGCAGTGCTTTCTAGGAAAGAAGGCAGCTACAAACTCCTGGCCCCGGGCAGTCACCAGGCCCACTTCCGCTCGCAGCTACCCCAGATTCGGGCAGAGCAGGCGCGGTGCGGCCAGGGCTCCGCCTCCCCTGCGTGAGGCGCGAGGGCCGTGCCCATGGGGGCCGGTGCGCACCGAGCCTCACTGTCCCATCCTCAGCCGGAAGCATCCACACACAGCCGGTGCACGTACAGGAAATGTGACGGCACTTCCTTTGGTGAGGTTTCCCCCTTCACCTTTCTTTCGGCCAGCTCATGTTTTTCAGTTTATTTTCCATGAGCATGTTTAGGGAGAGTTTATTTCTTCTCACTTAACTTGCAACAGGAATTTCCAGAACTCTATCGAGCCCTAAACTCTTTCTCTCCACCATACGAATGGCCCCAACCTGTCCCTGGCCCTTCCGCAGGTGCCTCGCCTGCAGGCTCCCGCGCAAACGCAGGCCAGCGTTTCTGAGCATCTGATGTCTTCCTACTGCTGAGTCTTAGGACAGTCGCATAAATTTCATGCACCGTGTACAGCAGCTACGCATTTCTCTAGGGAGCGCTCTACAGCGTAATGTGCTAAGGTCAGCGGGGCACCCAGGCCACCCTGCCCTGACACACCCATCAACACACGCTGTGCGCAGGCCACGGGCCAGCCAGCTCCCCACACCTCGCCCACTCAGAGACGCCCTGGTGGGTAAGTTTAAATTAAAGCAATTAATTCTGGCCCCACACCCGAGTACACAAGAAACGTTAAATGTGGGGTCAAGTTTTAAGATTTCATGACACTGTTCAAATGTAGTGGGAGGTGGCAAATACAGGGACCAATATTATTCCAAGAGAAGTCTCCACCCTGTGTAATGAAACTTCGTGAGCCTCAATTCATTTCTGTGTTGACCCCCGTCTAACCCTGGGTCGTAGCAGGGTTCCGAGTCTCACTCGACGGTACTTTCTCTTACTCGAGCACCTCGGACCACAGGGTGCACCCGCAGCACTCTGGGCCTCGACCACTGGACGCCAGCAGCACCCTTCGGCTGCGCCGACAAAGATGTCTGCAGACGCGCCGTCAGCGCAAGTTCCGGGGAGAGCACGGGAATGGTGGCCGGGGAAGGGGAGACGCTCCTGGGGAAGAACAGGGCTGGAGAACAGGGTCCTCCAAGAGCCCTGTGCCTTGTAAGACGAGAGTCGGAACCAGGCTGGGGATCGAGATGCACGAGCCCCTGCGATGCGACGCGTCTCCCCAGGAAGCGGGCACAGCGGGCCGCCTCCCCCAGGATCCGCCTCCCCCCGGGCCGGCCTCCCCCCGGGCCCGCCTCCCCCCGGGCCCGCCTCCCCCCGGGCCCGCCTCCCCCAGGGCCCGCCCTGCTCGGCCCCTCCGCCCCTCTGGCTTCTGTCCCAACCTCCCTTCCCCATGTGGACACCACACGCCACGGGCCCTCGAGGCCCTGAGCGCCCGGGGGTGAGGCACAGGACAACGGAAAATTACTGCCTTGCTTTTCACTCTCCCAAGGCGAAAAGCCTCAGGATTTTCATGAAAGGAATGCGGGCTAGAAAACCAGAGCTGAGAGACACTACTTGCTATCCAGCCTCCTTGTTGTAAGCTCTGAGCTGGCTTGCCGAGGATAAAAAAATCAGAACCAAAAAGAAAGGGGGAAATTAAACAAATCATAGACAAACAGACGAGAGTGCTACACCCAGAATATTCTGGCTCAGAGCTAAAATTCCAAATTCTATTTTCAGCCAGAAACCATAAGCAAAAGTACTCAGGAAGCAAGAGCCCTGGTCCCTAGCAGCGGGCGAGCAGTCGTTTTTAAATGCTATGATACAGTTCTGAGTGGGGCTGAAAAAGACAAACAGCCAGTGCAGGGCAGGAAGGGGGGGTCCTGTCCCCCGAGCTCACAGGAAATTCGCAGGCCGGGAGCCCCCCCCCCCCCTGCACCGCCCCCTCACCCCGTACCTGTTGTAGGAGAGAAAGGCCAGCAGGAACAGCAGACAGGCCAACACGTCAGCTCTGCCGACGATCCCAGCCACCTAGGGTTTAACACGATAGCAGATTAAGACTCAGAAAGTTTCTCAGAGAACCGCAAAAATGATTCTGATTTTAGATGAGTGAGCAGTATAATAAAACGGAAAATGCATTGTTCTTCCCATTCCCATTCTGACTAGCTACCTCTGATGGATACAGAGAATCCACCAAGCAAATGCACACGCAGCCCAGCAGCATCCCCGCACTAATAAACAGCTGCTGGACACACTCTGGGCACCTCTTCTAGAGTCCAAAGGCATCTTTTATTAATCTCATGATGTTTCAATAATTTAGTATTAAAATATCCATATAAGCTTTTGTTTTCCTGAAGTGTGCACACATTTTTTGGAAGACTCCGTATATTTAACAATAAATTATAGTAGAAAAAAAGGTAGAGCAAAGTTTTCATGCTTTAACTTCTACTCTGTAGAAGGGCAATTCACGGCATTAAAGTTTATTCATTTATCAATTATCACAAAAGCATTTAAGAGCCGGGATACCACTGAGGGGTAGCAGCCACAGGCCTTGGGTTTGAACCCAGCACCACACACATAAAAGTCCTTTAACAAACACTAAGTACCAGGTACTCTGTTGGTCTCATAGTGATAGTGGAGCAGAGAATATTTATGGAAGGAAAACACAGCAGAGGAATTATACTTCAGACAAGAAACAATGAGTCTGAACTCTTTTTTTTTCTGAGATAGGGTCTCGCTTTGTAGTTCAGGCTGGCCCCGAGCACACTATGTAGCCCAGGCAAGGCTCGAACTCAGCCATCCTCCTGCCTCTGCCTCCCGAGTGCTGGGATGACAGGCGTGAGCCACCATGTTCGGCATTGTGGTATGCCGTATTGATGGCTGATGGGCCTGAGTCACCACACCCAGCATTGTATGTGGTTACCAGGGATCGAACTCAGGACCTTGCACCTGTGAGGCAGGCGCTGGGACCACTGAGTTAAATCTCCGGCCCTGAACTCTTAATTACTACATAAGAGTAACACACTCATGTGTGTGTGGGGGGGGGTGTACACACTTTGCTCTGCCACTGACAGGGCTTAAAAGCAACGCACCGCGGAAGCAAAGAGCCATCCCGACACCGAGCACAAGCCATTCTCCTCCGAGGACAATCCAGCTCCCTAGGAAAGAGGCTGAGTCCAGAGGAGTTTAGACTATATTCCCGTGTCAAAAAATCAGGAAGTACTGGGCCGGAGGGTTAGCTCAGTGGTTCCGGCGCCTGCTTCGCAAGCGCAAGGTCCTGAGTTCGATTCCCGGTAACCACATATAATGTTGGGCGTGGAGATACGCCCACCAACAATCAACACCGCATACCACAATGCTGGACGTGGTGGCTCACGTCTGTCATCCCAGCACTCGGGAGGCAGAGACAGGAGGATTGCTGAG
>PVIC010020954.1:0-28997 GCA_004025085.1 Thryonomys swinderianus | reverse complement strand
AGAAAGAAAGAAAGAAAGAAAGAAAGAAAGAAAGAAAGAAAGAAAGAAAGAAAGAAAGAAAGAAAGAAAGAAAGAAAGAAAGAAAGAAAAACACATGGGACCAGGACCCAGCATAGACTCGCCTAGGAACTTCCTAAATGTGCAAAACCCAGCAAAGCATAGTGGGAAACTCCTTCCAGTGTAGAAGGCTGAGTTAAGAGAGCTGCAAATTCGAGCCCAGCCTGGGCACAACTTAGTACGAGAGACTCTGTTTCAAGATAAATAATTTATAAAAGCGCGAAGAGGGATGGACCTAGGGGTGTGGCCCGGCGCGAGTGTCCTGGGTTTAATCCTTAGTATTACAAAACAAATGCATGAAGTTATTAAACATCGTTTGAGCTGCTGCTCAGTGCAGGTGTCATGGTTTAATTCAGAATTGCCCCCCACCTGGTACGAGCTGCGGATTGGAAAGTACCTAGACCGTGATGCAGTGTCGGGTCAGGTCACGAGAGGGAGGTCATGAGGGCTGTGACCCGGAAGGGTTTATCGTCCGCGTTCTCTCCGCCCCCTGCTCACCAGGAAGTGAGCTGCTTTCCTGCTTCCGCCTCACTCCAGCGGACCAGCGTCTGTCAGCGTGAGCCGGGATGCACCTCTCCGCTCTTTCAGTGTGGGCGCCCGGTGTTTGTCCCAGCAAGAAGGATGTGACGGACACAGAAGCACCTCGGTAAGTGCTAGAGAAGCAAATAAGCTATTCTCGCGCCCTGGTCCCATCCAGCTCTCATATATAACGTCCTTGGGAGTGTGTCTCCGTACTTGTGCGCAGCGCGTGTCTCCTGTTCTGCTGCTATGCACACACAGACCCACAGCCTTACTCGACTGCACTGAACTTCTCCTTTTCGCTTTCCCCAGCGCATGGTAATTTTGCATAATATTTAGTTAATGAAGTGTACTCAGCCCCTCGCCTCTTCTGCCTCAGTGTGTCCCTCTGCTGGACCGTACCGGTGGCACCTCCCGTGATGCAGTCTCTGTGTTTCCACCGCCTTTCTGGATCACATCACTCATCTCACTGAAGATGTTCCAGAGTTTGGACAGTAACCTCAGCTCTGAACACCTTTTACACTAAAACTCTGAAGAAAGAGTAATTTTCAGATAAATCTACTGAGCTGTCCCTACTCTTTTTGGCGTTGAAGTTGACTTAAGAATGACCAGTCCACGTACCAATTCAGGCAAATTTCAAAGAGATAAGGAGTATTTCTAATGTAAATTGTGTTATAATACTTCTTTCATCATGAAATAAAATTAAGTAAAATATAATACTCATAATTTTTATAATGTCCTTATAAAATGATAATACAGATATATTTGCTTCAGATTTAAATGCTCAGTCTAGAAGACTTAAAATATTCAGGTGTTGACACTCCACCCAGAAATGAGGTTACAAATGTCATCTGCTACAGATACAGCGATAACTCTCATCAGGAGCTTAATTCTTCCCACCCTTCCAGTTCAACCAGAGTAACAGCAAGCAATCGTGATGGCAGACAAGGCACAGTGAGGCTGACTCGCCTGGCATGGGGCACCTCTCGTTTTCAAAGCTGATCTCTGAGGTCTCGTTTCCTGAAAAACACAGCATCAGAAATTTCTGCAAAACTCAGGACAAGTGTTTATTGTACAGCACAGACCTGACCTTTGCAGGATACCACGTATCCTTGGCTCATATCCAACAATCGTGTTGAGCCCCAGCTTACGGCGGGCACAGAAAGTCCCCTGGAAGGGAATCCGCTAGGAGGCAGCACTGTCCCAGTGAGACCACACTCTGCCCCCTGTGGCCTGTAGCACAGCCTCCACTTTGGCCCACGATGCCTTTGGACATGAGCCAACTGTCCATGTCTGGAGCCCTGGACATGAACACCTAACTCTGTTCTTCTCAGCTTCCTTCCGAACACTGCTATGCTCCTTCCCACTACCAAGAACCTCCTGTTAGTAGTTCTAAATTTTGCAAGTCCACTGAAGTCATGCTGGTAGATTGCATCAACCATGGCGAGAATATCTATGTGTCAGAAATTGGCAAACGCAAGCTGTCAGGGATTAATCTGTAAGAGGTGGGGTCAGTCTGTAAATATTTAACATTACACCCTGACTTTTTATGATGGACCTTTGGCAACTTCCTCTTAGCCCCCGTTTTGTGTACTCATGTTCCCTTCATGGTAATGCATATATTATTCTCTGTTCCCTGATACCGTTGAGTGATGTTTCTCTTACGCATTCTGCCTCACTTTCTCAGTATGTTTTGGCAGAAGGCAGCAGACAAAATCTTACCAATGAAAGCAAAGTACCAATAGTACATGCTCCTCACTTTCTTTTGAAGGCACTGATTGCAACCTGCTTGTAACAATGCACACGGGCACACACACACACACACACACACATACATTACTCCAGCCATGTGCAAAATAATACAAGTTTTTGTTACATTTAATCTGTGGTGAATAAGGAGGAATTTTGGTCAAAGTAAAATTAAAGAAAAAATAAAAGAAGGAAAATGAGCTAGAGGAACTGAGAGGATTTCCCCTACACTGTCAGTCCTGGTCAGGGCCTACACCCCAGTGCTGGGCCAGGACAACAGGCCGGTCACCTGGTCATGGAGCAGACCGCTCCCAAGACTAAACTACTGACTTTGGCTCTGACACCAGAAGGAAGGACTGAACTTTGGAACACAGGTGATAGAGAGTAGCCGAAGGGCCCCTCCCAAGGGGAGTGGGCAGATCAGGCCTGAAAGGGAGCAGGGAAGGAACATTCCCCTGCAGTATTGACAAGGTGGCACCTATGGAGGCTGAGTCCAGCCAGCTGCCTGTGGGCATCTGTCCAAATGTGATTTCTGAGACTCCCAGAAAAAGCCAAAGGTTACCTGATATGAATACTGAACTTGGTGATGGAGCATGGTGACTCCTTAGCCAGGGGAGCCTTTTATCAACTGGGAACACCATTTCCAGGGAGTTTGATATCCAGCTCTAGGTCAGAGTCAAACCAGCATTCTTAAACCTTAATACATGCCATTGTCCTTGGGGAAGTTAAAATGCAGATACCCAAGCCCTCACCCTAAGCTTTTCATGCTTGGGGTGGAGGAAATCTAGGGAGCATTTTTAACAGTCACCTTTAAGGCAGGTATTTTGAAACACCCTTTGCTTTTATTTCTGAGGAAAAAAATTACATTGATGAGGAAATTCATGCACACACAACATAATCAGGCACACACCTGAATTCCAGGGCAGAAGGGCACCAGAACTTAGATCCTTCCTAGTTGCTCTTTCAAAATTGTTCTGAAGAATCTATTGCAAGGAGAGCCTTTAATATTAATCAATTAGATCTTCAGAGTTTAAAATCTTCCAAAGAGAAATATCCACGAAGCAAGAGCCACAGTTTACTCAGTGAAGAACAGATTACAAATGGTCTCCATTTCTGACCTGCAAACCAGCAGATCCCTGAGAGCCAGCCTGGCTGAGCCTGACCAGGACTACCAAGTCCTCCACTGCCCAGAGGCCGCAGGATTCGGGTGGGTGGAACGTGCACAGAGGATATAACCATGTGCTCCCGTTCCTCATTCCTTTCTCTTCCCCCACAAAACCCCACAAGCTTGACCTTCAAATTCTGACAGCAGCGTAATCCAGTGAAAAATGTCAAACAATGTTTGATTTCTTTTCAACCTAAAGGAAAACAATAGTTTATTTATCTAGTCATTCATTCACTCAGTGAACAGATTGGTTTTCGGCATTGTTTCGAAACAAGAGCAGCAGATTGAGACTAACAAAGCTGTGGAGCCATCGTGGAACTTGCAACTGGACACAGAAGACACCAGTGCCAGAGCAGACTGAGCTGGTCTCACGCCAAGGGAAGGGACAGAAACATTCCCAAAGTCATGTTGCTGAGGTTTCAGCTCTCACTTCCGCCTGGCATCTCAGCACACCATTATGCCCAAGAATGCTTTTTTCTTTCCCAAAGTGACTTACCTGAGGCAGCTGGATGTTTTACTGAAGAGTTCGGCTTGGCCACATCCCTGATGGAAGTGCGGCTGAGAAAGGCAGCGCGTGGCACAGGCTTCGGCAGACCCGAAACGTGGCGGCCATGCATCCCAGCTCACCAACGTTCACGTCCCTTCTAGTGACAGTTTCTATATTCATGCGATGTGGCCTTGAATCCAGCCGCCTCCACTGTGTTCGCTGAAGGTCCTCTGCCCCCTAAAGAGGTTAAGAATATGAAGGGGATCGTTAACAATTCAGATGTTAATACAGAAATCAGTTGTAATTGTCTAAACTACTCAGGATTATTTACAAGATGTTTGAACGGTAGTGCAGATCATTCAGATAGCTTTAATCATACGAAGATATTACTGACAGATGGTCATTGAAATTAAAATTAGAAACCATATGCAATGTATTAACAGAGACAATCACTTGCTGGTGACTCTGGGAAAGGTGTGTTTCCGGAGGGGACAGCAAGGACACTGCTGGTGTTGAGCGATGGTCCCCGTGATGGGACACCTGGTCTCCTGTGTGGGGTGGCCTGGGAAGTGTTACAGGGACAGAGAGGCCACCTGGCATCTGCTACAACTCCAAGGGCTTTTTGCTCCAACAGCAGCTAGCACTGGACTGCCCAGTGCAAATGATTTGCCAGAGATGATCTAAACTTAATAACATACTCTCCACAAATAAAGGCTCATGTTAGCTAATGACACAAATGATGGTATGACATCCCTTCTAGCAAATGCTTTCTCTAAAAGAAAAAAAAAATAAGAGAATGAAATACTCATCCCTGACTCCTCTAATTCACACATTCTGGTTAAGGCAGTTAGTTCACAGACAGGTACAAACTGCAGTATGTTCCAACACTAAAGGTTTTTCTTTACAAAACCTTGTAATTAAAACACACTATCATAAGAAGAAAGAGAGCTTTTTATTGATATATTTCATACAGCACTGCCTGTGTTACCATATCCTATGGCCTAAGAAAAACTGTATAAACAATGTAAACACCAAAGGAAAAAATAACAAATTAAGAAGATAGCCCACCAGGCCTCATATTAACAAATATTGTGTGTTTGTCCTCCCAGAGGGCAGTGGGGCCATTGATCTCTTCCTTGGGTCGGGCCACAAGCACATTTTCTGAGACATTCTACAGCAGAAATATGCTCAAAATTAACTCAACAGCAAGGCAGGACTTCTTTCTGCCTAGACATCAATTTCTTATTATTTTACTGAACATTTTATAGGTGGGCTTTGTTTTATTTTAAGGAAGAATTAAGCTTAAAGAGAGAGGGGTGGTGCTCTGAGGAGATGCCAGTCCGGAGCCCGTGTAGAGCCCTCATCGAGAGTGTTCACGTCCACCGGCAGAGACACGGGCAGGGCCCAGGACAGCAGGGCTGGGGGAGTGGAAACAGTATTCCTGGAAGCCCTGTGCTGGAGTCAGGGGAGAAGGAAGAAAGTCCTTTCTGGCTGGGGCACAGTTGTATCCACACATACTCAGGTGGCCCGAGAGGAAACCTCGTACAGGTGACACACAGACACAACACACTCCCAGGGGCGTACTGCATGTCCCACAGACCAGAGCTCAGTCCCCAACCTAAGATGTTCCGTCCCGCATGAAGCGCCAAGTCTCCCCTGTTCTGGGGTGAAGACCAGTCCCCACTCTGACGTCTGGGTCCCCACAGTCCTGTGCCTGCACCCTTATCTCATATGCTCAACTCCAGCCTCACTGATCTGACTTTAGATACTGTGTGAAAATGTTTCACTGACGCCTGTGCCACGAACTCGAGGGAAGGAGAAGTCAGCGGGTCACTTGTGAGCATCACCTAGTGCCTTTGCTCTGTGTCTGATCACATTCTCGGACAATTCTCCCGGCCCCGCCAGATCCCACTGTGATAGCTCTTCAGAGAACTGCATTCACTTCCTTGAAAGCAACATAAGCGTGCCGTGACTATGCGCAGACAGTGACGTTCTTCGGCCCTAGATGCTGAGCCTGCCAGGAACAGGTTTCCCATGGATCCCTTGCACTCTCCATAACATAGTTGTTCAATAAACTTTCTGAATAAACAGAAAAATTAACATCAAGGATGATGTGTCTCCTATTACCATGAGCTTGGCTTGGCATTTAGGAAAACCTCTCGCCTGCCCAGCTTCCTCTACCAGTCATAGTCCGAGCTCTTTCTTGCCCCAAGGAGGCCTGGCTGTGTGACAAGACACACTCGGGGACCTGTCACTGGCTGCCGTCTTCGCACTCCAGAAGGCGCCGAGCCAGCTTCAGACGCCAGCTCTGATTAAATTCTTTTGATTCTGGGCTTCCCTCTGACAGGGAAGGGGAAAAGGGGGTGGCGGTTCATTCTACCAGGGTAGAAAGGGAGAATACAGTTTTCGTTTACTAGAGACCCTGTCTACCAAAGCGGACTTCAGAACTCTGATACTGTCTCATTACCACATAACACCGTGGTTTAGAAAGAATCCACGGCTCTTTCCTACTTCAGTTGGCTCCTACCATGGCCACACAGCTTTTCAAACTCCAATATCCTGGTTCCCAAATCCACTTGGAACCTCACCACGGCTCCCCTCCCACAGTCCCAACCCTCTGCTTGAGAATTAAGCCATGAAACACATGGAAATACAATGTTCCAATCCATCTAATTAATGCATTAAGTCCCTCATTTACATAGTACAAATTTCCCTTTATGCTCTTGGTTGCTTGGCAATTGCTTGCCTCAAGAAAATATATTAGCAGTTAAACTGCAGCTTAACAGTAACAGACATTGTAACAAAGACATCAGCCATATTTCAAAACCCATGTTTCAGAAAGGGAGCAAAGATCCCTGGTTGGAAGGGTCTTCCCAGTTTAGAGTAACTCCAGCCCACGACTTTGGAAAACAATATGACTGTGGAAGGAAAGTAACATAGATTATTTTTGCAGTCAGGAAGAGTATTGATTAAATCCTGTGGAACAGATGCGACCATGGAATCTGCATAGCACCTCCCCAAATGTGCCTCTGTTAGGGACAGTACAAGGCGAGGGCTTCTGCCTATGCCAGGCCTGGGGGCAGAAGGACGTCCCACCACCCTCCCTGGGGGAAGCTCTCCTCAGAACCAGCACCCTCCAGACAAGAGGAGATGTTGAGTGAAATGTGTAATGAGGAACTCACAAAATGCTACCAAGCTCAACTGAATCACTTGGGGGAAAAAAAAAACAGATGGAGAGAGATGGAGAGGCAACTTTGATCCTAAATTAATCCCAGCTTGTGCCAAAACACCACGTGCTGCCCAGCTCGGAGGGCGTGGTTGGGCAAGCTAAGCATGCTGGGCCCGGAAGCTGGGTGTGGAACCCCTGGTTTGTCTCGTGGAGTTGCCACAGGGTGTGCAGAGAGCCTGAAGTCAAGGCAGAAGAGGAAACGTTGCTTCTGTAGATCAAACTTAACATGAAAACAGTAAGTACAGCATGGCATGGCTTTACCACGGCTCCTGGTGAACCACAGGGTACCCAGCTCAACTCACAGTGACCTGGAAGTATCTCTGGTTGCAGGCTTAGAAATGTCTGCCTTCCACAGTGCTGGAAAGTTACGTTGGTGGATAGCTCCATGCTCTGACATGTTACCTTAACTTAAAAATCCATTTCAGCTATAGCACTGTCTCACAGGGAAATTATGGATATCTACCACTTTTATATAGAAGATGAAAATACACATAAAACATTTTATACATGAAAATAATTATGATGTATTATGTATATATGCCAGTGCCTCACAAGGAATATAAACACTACATACTCCAAACATGTACTGATAAAATCTAAAATTTTCAGACCAGAGATTTAGCTCAGTGGTTGTGGTGCCTGCCTAGCAAGTGCAAGTTCCCTGGTTCAATCCCAGTAACCACATACAATACCAGGCGTGGTGACTCAAACCCACCAGCAATCAGTAACACATTCCACAATGCTGGGCATGGTGGTTCACACCTGTAATACCAGCACTCGAGACAGAGGCAGAAGGATTGCTGAGTTCAAGCCTTGCCTGGGCTACAGAGTGAGCTCAGGGCCAGCCTGACCTACAAAGTGAGATCCTGTCTCACAAAGAAAAATAAACTTTTCAAAGCACGAGAGAAATTTATTTTTCTGCTTATCAAAATGCTAGAAGGTAGGGATTTGACCATCTTCCCTTTTAAGATGAGTGTGTTCAGTTTCCACATACAACAACTATTAGTTTTATGATATCACAAAACAAGAATTTGCAGAAGGGTGGCCAGCACAGATTCTGTGGTCAGAGTCCAAGCTCCAGAGCAGGAATAAATTAACACATCACATCACATCACGCTGAGTCCGAGCTGACTATGCTTCCGGGCAGGTCTCCGGGCGGTGTGTGAAAATCAGCAGAAAGCGCCTTCATGTTCTCTCATGACACTAAACTAGAATGGGAATTTTCTCAGAATGTTGCTTTTTTGTCCATCCTCAATATACAAGTCTTGATGAAACAGAGAAGTAAAAATGGGAGATGAGAGAATGCCCTGGAGATGAGAGAATGAAAGAATGCACTGGAAAGAAAATAAATGGCGCTAAACAAACAGAAGCATAATAGTAAGTCGCTGACTGGTCCTCACAGTGTGAGAGCATTAGTTTTGGTGTCTGCTGGCTTCTTCCTGTCTTTTGTGGATGATGATCCAAAGCTCCAGAGCTCGGTCTCTGGTAGGCGGCTGCCCGGCCTCCAGCTGTGCACACGGTTTCTGCACAGAGAAAGGCTGACGGCTCGCGGGTGCAACTTCCCAGGCGCCACCCTGGCGCTGTCTTCGTCCTCTGCTCTGCTTCCGCGCCTCTCGGTGGGCACAGACACTCGGAGGGGAGCCTCTCGCTGTGTCCTGGTTCCCGCCACAGCCGCAGACTTTGGAACCTTGCTGACTGTCTGCTAACCGCGACTGTGTGCAAATCAAGTGGCAAAAACAATGAACAACCTGCTCCTCTGGGTAAAAAACCCTGGTTTGCAGTGTTTATAGACTCCTGTGGGGCAGATTCCCTGTCTACCAGGACTGACCGAGAGCGCAATTCCAGGCCGCAATTGCCAAAGGCGGAGTTAGAAAGAGCGCTGAGCTCGGGAACGCACCTGTGTCATCGGTATTTTCACCAACGCACACAAGGGCAAAAGCACAGCTAATAAGCAAAAAGTTTTGATTATTTATAAAACTCTTAAAATCATTTAACTAATAATAACTTTATACCATTCGAATTTTAGTAATGACTATGTTTGCCAAGCAGCTGCAAAATCCTAGAAATTTGCAGGGTTGTTTGGGTTTTTTTTTCTTTTTTTGGTCGTACCGGGAATCAAACTCAGGGCCCTGTGCTTCCAAGGTAGATACGGTACCCCCTGAGCTAAATCCCCGGCTCTTGCAGATTTATTCTTGAGGCTGCAGCAGAACTTCCCATCATTACCATCAACTCTTTTCTACCCTGGAGGCTCTCGGGGTGACCTTGAAGTCAGTTTATGACTGGAGGTTTATTTTCTCACCCGAAATATGACCACACGTGACTAGGCCAAGGAAAAGATAAAATATTTCATAGCACGTCTCAGTAACAGTAGCTTCCATGTCAGTATTGTTAGCTCCTTTTATAAAGAGCCCCCAGCCCTCAACGCTGTGTTTTGATTTTGATAAGAGTTGAATATGTATTTTCAGAATAAATTAAGATGCATAAGTTACAGGCTTTGTTTTATTCCTGAATATGTCCTTGCGGGCAGATTTTAGAGTTAATAGCCACAAAATAGGTAAACGCATGTCACTAAATCACTGGAGCGGGGTGGGGGGTTGCCTTCATCTGTCTGTCCATCTGTCTGTCTAAGGGTAAACTGCCAGTGTCCGTATGAGTCCAGAAGTCCAATCTGGAAGGTGGCTGCGTTAAGCTCAGTGACTTTTATTTATGGAAAACAACACAGTGTTCTCAGGGATGTTTGCTTTTTGTAACAGGAGGTGTTTGACTATAAAGTTTGATTCATGATTTACTGAGAACAGCCATGCCAGTCTTTACCTTCAGATCTCCTGCATCCTTCACGCTCAAAATACCCTCCCTAAAAACCGCCGGTGTGCTCCGTGGCCGTCCGTCGGGACGCAAGCGCTGCAGAAGAGTGCGCTTAGAAAGCAGGCGTCCTCTGTCCTCAGCACCAACTCAACACAGTTTCTCTTGTTCCTGGAAAAGCCCTGTGCTCCGACACTGCAGAGGTGGACTGTGCCCTCACTCCGCAGCGAAACAGAGCCTTGCCCGCCGGCTGGCTGGTACCTCAGATGGCACCGAGGCCGGAGGGAGCCCTGGCTGTGGCCTGGGGAAGCGAGGCTGCCTTTGGAAGAGCACAGCTTTTCCTTGTTACCCACCGAGCGGGTGTCTACCTGTTCTTCCTTGCATGGTGCCTGTTTCCCTCCACCAGCTGCAGTTTCATCCCTTCTCTGACACCCCCGCTCCTTTTCCTCAGACCTTCTGTTGGCCTACGACAGCCCATGGTCTCCTTTATCCGCCACACGTTGTGTCACTGGTCTTTTTTGTTGTTCTTCCTTTTACCATTAAAATTTAAAACACTTATGCAAGCCAGGTGTGGGGGGTAAGTGTCTGTAATCCCAGATTCCCAGGAGACTGAGGCAGGAGGATCGCCAGTTTAAACCAAGCTTTGGCAACTTAAAAAAAAAAAATGAAATTGAAAGGGTTAGGAACCTAGCTGAGTGCAGAGGTCTGAAGTTCAACTCTCAGTACCACGAAAAAGAAAAAGGGGAGACTCATCCATACCCTTTGCTTCTGCTCTCTCTTCCGCTTGTTCTGGACACCATCCTGCTGGCATTTTGGCTGCTGGATCTACTGGACCTGTCGGGCCCCGTAGCTCCTACCTGCCTGCTCCCCACCGAGCTTGGGCTCCTCGGCACCTGGGGCCTCTGTGTGTACAGCACGCTCAGCCTGACCCTACTTCCTGTCTTCTCTCACACGTCCTGGTTCCTGTATCTCAACCACCCCAGGCGGTCCCCTGACGGCCCTTCTGCCTGCAGTTACACCTGTGCACATCAATCTCCACGTTGCGTGGAGCTGTCCACCCCGATCTTTCCTTTCCTTTCTTTTCAGTGCCTTTTCACTAACGGCATAGTGAACTCAGGTGCAGGAAATTAAAGTTCACACTTCACAATCATCTGTGACTTCTGTGTTTCTTTTAGCTCATCATAACCAAACAAATAGTACAGCAAGCCATGGCCAACCCTCCGTCCCTCTGCTCATCAGTGTCCAGCCTGACAACTTGAAGCCATCGAGACCACGAATGGCCTGGGATTGAACCAGCTGCTCAAGCCCACATCAGACCCTGATCACCAGCAATGGGGACCTCTGGGGGTCACCGGGGTCATGAAGGGGGTGATGGCGAGTCTGTCAATGGACAGTATCATCCCGAGATGATGCCTCGTTGAAAGGAGAGATCGTGGGTAGGACCTTGGCCACTCTGTCTGGTCCCGGGCCCTTCCTTTCTCACTCCTACCCAGGCTCATCCCCGTTCTCTCTTCCTGGTGGCCGTAAGGTGAGCAGCGTTCCTCCGCCACACACACCTCCCACCCCGTGACGTCCTGTCCAGCTCAGGGCCACAGCCAATCACAGAACCTCCGGAGCCATGAGCCAAGGGGTGCCTTCCACCTCTCCGTGGCCTCTCTCTGGTGATGGGAAGCTCACTAACATGGAGACGTTTCCTCTCCAACCTGTCCCACGGAAAGCTGTCAATGTCCCTGTTTCTAAACAAAAGTCTGGGCCTGTGAATCCAGACCCACAAACTTTACTGCCTCTGCCCCGGGGGGAGGGCAGCAATTGACTCTGTTGCTCCCACGATAGCCCGTCCCCATGCCCAGGCCTCTGCTCCTTCCCCAGACACCCTCCTTCTCCGTCTACTCAGCTCTGCTCTTCCTTTGCCAGCGAATCCGCTCTTCTTCCTCATTCTCCCTCAGTTCCTTGCAGAACCAGCCTAGGTCCCAGAGTCTCTGGGGGCTTTTCCAGATTTCCCAGTGGTGCCTCCTCTTCTCTCCATGCCTTCCTGATGCTCCCATGGCATTCTGAGCTCAGTCTCTCCCACTCTTTTCTGCAAACGGTGCCTATGTGTGTGACCATGTGCGTGTGTGTGTGTGTGTGCCACCTGCCTAATTATGTTTTCATTATGCACAGAACTGCCAAAGTGCCTTTCAGGAGACGAGGCCCTGAGGAATTCGATTGAGACCTCATTCTGTGCTACCTCTGCGGGGACACCAGCTCCACCTGTCCCTGTCGCACCCACAGCCAGTCGAGCCACATAACCTGAGCTGACTCCTCCTTTTCAGGCTCAGTCACTGTCACTGTGCCTACTTCCTGGTCACATGAATTTACTTTGTGGTCCGATGCTTTCCATACACTAAGTGAATTAAGAGTCAGAGATCCAGGACACTTGCAGACAGAACCCTTGGACAATCCTGTAGCACAGCCTGGCCCTACAAAGACACGTAATTGAATTGTACAAACACTTATGTACAGCTGGAGAAGACGCAGTCACTTCTCCCTCCCTGGAAGCCTACAGACCAGACCAAGGATCAGTGAATTCCAGTTTATGGCTCCTGGAACTGGGGACATTTTTACAAATACTCTGAATGTGAATGCAAACATTTTTCTCTATTTTTTTTCTTTCTATGCTCTTTCTTTTCCTTATCCCTTTCTTTCTTTTCCTCTCCCTAGAAACAAAGTTTTGTAAATAAGGAGAGGAAGAGGGTTTGAAGGGAGGAGAGAAGGAGCAAGGGGGGAAAAAGAGGAAGCAATGCATATCATGTACAAGTACAAATTCCCTATGTTGAACGTGATCATTACGTATATCTAAAAAGCACCAGTAAAAAAATAAGTAAATAAATCCAAATAATATTTCTAAAGTCACTTAACGTTTAAGCAGCTAGTACTACTTAAAGATCTCCTGAAGCCTCTAGAAGTATATATCTTACTACTCTGCTGGCACTCTACATGTTCAGGAGGGAATTTGCTTTAAACAGTGTTTTATTGCAAAATATATAATAACATTTTGGAATAAGTGTGCTATTTCAGTATCTAACAGATTTTCCCAACTATTTGATAGTAATCATGACTACATAACCTTCACATGAAGGTAAAGAAGAAAAATCACATTGATCTAAAAAATTAGAACAGTGCTTAAATTGTTTGACCTTTTTCAAGGATAGCCTTATGAATCTGAGAAATATACTTTAAAGGAGTCATAAAATCAGCAGTAAAATTCATTGGATGATAATACTCTCTGATATAATTTAGTATAACCTCATCAGCAAATTGTAAAGTAAAAATTCCTGCTTAAAATTAAGTGATATTTTCTAGGAGTAGTGGCAGCACCTATAATGTCAGCACTCTGGGAGGCTGAAGCAGGAGAATTACAAGCTCAAGACCAGCCTGGGTAATTTAGTGACCTAGGGAGACTGAGAAAGAAAAAGAGAAAGAGAGAGAGAAAGAAAAAAAAGAAAGAGAGAAAGAGGAAGGAAAGAAGGAAGAAAGGAAGGAAGGAAGAAAGGAAGGGCTGAGAGTGTAGCTCAGTGTTCAGTCCCCAATAGTACATATACATGTGTACACACACACACAATTAAATGATAGCAAGAACATAAAAACGCTCTCACAATCGCTTTCCATACTGTAAGATGTGTTCCTTGTTGCTGTTTGTTGCAGAACTTCGAGGGGGACATGTTTTCGGATCCTTCACTCCTCCGCCTTTGGCTGAAGCCTGCTTCAGCAGTGTTCTGGGGAGTGCTGGTTCTGGAAGGTCAAGACCAAAGAGATGGGTGAACTCTTGTTTTCACCAGCTCCCTTGTCGAATAGACAACAAATAAACAGTTACTTTAGAAACATAGCAGCTGCTCTGGGTTCACGAAAACCAGGCTTCCGAGGAGGCTGAGGAACGGGAGAAGTACTCTTAGGGGACCATGAGACCTGAAGAGGGAGCCAGGACGGGTGAAGTAGGAACGGGGTATTTAGAAGCCCGTCCCTGAGGGAAAGGTTGCAATGGGGAGGAAGGGAGTTTCCATGTGGCTGTGTCAGGAAGTCTAAAAGGAGAACCAGGAAGAGGCAAGAAGGGAAATTGGCAAACGCCCAATCATATGGCACCCTGAGGCTCTTGGTAATAATTAGCATGTTCCAAGACACAATGGGGAGCCTCAGAAGTGCTTAATCCAGGAAGTCACTTGCTTTGACTTGGCATTTTAGGAAAATCTCCGTAGGTTCAATGTAGACCCGTCAGCCCATTCCTGGAGGAAGGGTCTACAGAGGAAGGTGGGGCCAGACTCCCATCTCAATATGTGGCCAATGTCCAAAGTTAGTGGGCAAGAACTGTCCTCCCCACCATGGTGCTCTGCAGCTCCTGGGCTGACAAACAGAGCTGCCTGAAGTGCTTTATAAAATGCTGCTCCCAGGCTGTTTCCCCGGATGGTCCAATGGGGGCTATGCAGACGGGAACACACAGCTTCTCTACCCTTCTGTCGTCTCCAGTGGCGTCTGCTCCTCCGTGTGCTGGCTGCCCTGGTCCACCGCAGCCCACCACTGGCCAACGCAGCCCTGGGCCCAGCAGCAAGGCTCACGCCAGGGCAGTGTCCCTCAGCACCCTGCACACACGTTTCCCCAGCCATTCCCAGGGGAAGGTCTGCCCAAACCATCCTTGCCTGCCTTCTCTTGACCTTAGCAGCTCATCCTAAACACGTCTTTCACCGGGAAGTTTCTCGTGAGCACTCTAACCGGATGTGATCTCCCACTACTTTGACCTCCCATAGGATTTTGTGCTCTGTAGTAGCCTTTTTTACTACCTGGATTGTAATAGTTTCTCAAATCCTGTGACTCCTGTTTATGTGTATGTGTGTGAGCATGTACACACGCGTGCTTAGGGTCAACACTTGCCAGTATCTATTCAATGGATCCAAATAACCATTTAAGAAGAGGCAGCTTTGGATAAAGGTCTTTATACAGCCTACACCTTGGGGCACAAAGATGAAAATCAGGATTCACACTAGCTCAATAGATGATCAAAGGGCGTAGAAGATGACATCGTTATCCATAGAGGAAAATAAAGGTTTAAATTCTTATCTTTTCTTCCACTGGGATTCTAAAGTATCAGAATAAAGAAAATTGTTCTTCAGGGGAAATTAGAGGTGGAAAGTAAGGGAGTTCTTGCAAAAGCTCCACTGGAGGGTGCAGGCAGAGAAGAAAGGGCCTCAAAGGAAGCAGAACGTTGTAACAGTTACGGGTGTAATATCTGCCAGATGTCCCAGATGTTTTCAAATTACACAAGTGCAACTCTTTCCCACAGCCCGTTTGCAAGTGGACCTGACAACCCAGCCCACAGAAATCAAAGACTGTAATCTACTATAAATTCTGCCACGCTAGATGGAACGAATATCTGTCAGGTTTTTTTACTTAAACTTCTCTTCCTTTAAGAAGGCAGCATCTGGCTCCAAACTGCACATTTAATTGAAAAATCCTTTAATAATAGCATTAATTTTCATCGTTTTGCATTCCAGGCGGCTGTCTGTGTCAAGGAAGTACGCTCTGCCCGTGGAAGGCAGCCAGCTACACAGGGGCACCCGGGGTGCTAAAGCGAGGGTCGGGGGACACCCCCTGCCCAGGCTCTGCCCTGAGGTAACATCAGGTGCTACAGTGAAGGGGTAATAGTGAGATACCCTCCCAAAATGATAACGTCTTTGGAACGGGACAACACTTTTGAAGTTTACTGAAAACAAACTGGACACGCAGGAAGGATAATTCAGGAGTGGAGACAGGGGCCAAGAGTCCTGATGGATCTTGGACTGAATTTAGACGTGCAGTTTTTTAAGGACTTTATTTTTGTGCTCTCACTTGACCCTGTCTCTTTGCTTATCTTTCTAAATGGCTTATTCCTTTTCACTGGAAAATAAAACTCGGAACCCATCCCAGAGTAAATGAGCCTTTGTCCCTGCTGGAAAGGAGCAGGGCGGGGAGGGGCGGGGAGGGACGCGGCCAGCAGGATTATAAATCTCCCCGAAGCTGAGCAGGTCTTGGCTGAGAGTGTCCGAGATCCACACGGGGACGCAGGGCAGCGTGTACCCGCTGGGGCCGTGAGGGCAGGGCAGGCGGGGAAACGGAGTTCACAAGAGAATGCCCCTTCTGCGGAGGCCTGGCAAACGTGGACAAGTCCCCTGCCGTGCACGCCCGGAGCCTGGAGAATTTTCTGAAGATAAAATCCCAGTCTGCTCTCCCTGAAGTCCACAGGTTCACACGTCTGTCCTTGAGGTGCCCACACCCTTGGGCGTGGATTTCTGGGCTGTTGCCATGACTTCTTGTCATAATGAGTAAACGTCCCTTCCTAGATTTGCACTTTTCCATTTCCAGACACTGAGGAGAGAGAGAGAGAGAGAGAGAGAGAGAGAGAGAGAGAGAGAGAGAGAGAACTTGGTTCCTGTCGTTTCCAAGCTAATGATCCAATTTTAAGGTCCGTTTCTTCTCCCAGCCAAGCTCATCTACATGAGTGTACGCTAAGAATATTTTATTTTTGTATCGGGTGTCTTTTCAGCTTTCCCTTGTTGTTTTATTTAAAGCTGCACTGGGTGTACTAGCAGCGCATGACAATAGCTGCTGAACAAACACTGCCCAAGCTGGAGGAGGCGGCCCCGCGGGAGGGAAGGAAGGAAGACAAGAGACGTCTCTCGGACTCCACTGAGACATGTTTCCTGGGCTATTATTTCACAGTAGAAACTTTTCGGTAAAAACTGAAAATTGTAAAAACTATTAAAAGAGAGAGTCTTTGTGAAAGTGATCCCTGCTCTGACTCCTCTTCAATCTTAGCTTTTTAGTTTTTTAACCTTTTTTATAGTTGTCATTTTTGTTATATCCATTTGGTGATAGAAGCCCACCAGGCAGTCACCCTAGCTAGACAAGTACCATCGCTGTCAGTCCCAAGGATGTCACCTGCTGTCTACAGCTCACCCAGAGGGTACTGTCTTAAATTAGAAGCTTCATTGCCTCAAAACATTTCATTTCTTTTGTTTTTATTTTTATGGGCGTATGTGTGTGATGTATGATGACCACATTCATCCTGAGGAGCTAGCCGTACACATGACACATCTTAATTCTGTTTACAGCCCCTCCCTCTCTCCCCAGACCCCTCCCCCACCCCTTGGTCCCCTCCCCATTCACAAAAGATCCATCTCCCTCTTCGTTCTCACCTTCAGAGCTCTCTGGTCTGTAGGACAGAGGACATGCTTTTGATTCTTTTGCATTTATTTACACAGACTTCTTGGACTAGCGTATGGTCTATTTTGGAGAAGGTCCTCTGTGCCACGGACAAGAATACATATTCTTTTGCAGTAGAGTGGATGCTATAGATATCTATTAAGCCCATTTGTCTGAAAGTCTGTTTAAAAATACTTCCTAGTCAAAAACACAACAAAGTCGAACAAACAGAACTCTTTTAATCCCTACAAATACATTGTGAGCAGAATTCCCTAGAATTGTGGGATACACAATCCTCCCTTATGTCGATGTGCTTGACATGTTCACATCCTTTTTGTTTCCCTGCCTAAGACTGAAGGGAGGAAAGTGTTCTACAATCTCGGTTCAGTTAAGGAAAGAAATCTCACTGTTATCTGAGAAAACACAATGTGTAATATTTAAATATGAGTCAAAGCTATATTGAACACTGAATACCAGGACTTCGCTTATAAAATAATTCTAAAATGTCTTGCAGCATTCTGAACCTTTCATTCATTAATTCAGAAAAAAGATTCTACTTAATAGTGGGAGGTCTGTTATGTCTCTACTTGCTCTCACTACATGTATTCAAATTTCTAAACAAAAATGACCTTCAGTTTAGGCAATTATTATTTTTGTTCATTTGGACTTTATTTCTTTTACTGTATTATTTCACTGTGGACCCCATTTAATGGTGGGAATCAGTGTAAATATTCATTCTCTCCAAATTAGAGAGGTATGATACATTAAAATTAAAATCATGAAAACCAAAGACATAGAGGCTAATATAAATTACATACCTCAAATATATGATGAAAATCACAGGCCAGTAAAGAACATGGTAATGAGAGAACTTATAAGCCAGAAAAGACTAGGTGGAATTTACTAAAAATACCAAGACAGTAGGAGGGGGTGAAAAGCACAAAAGAAAATGAAATATAAGATTATTGGGAGTGGTTCTGGCTACACACTTGGTCTTCGGACTAGTGTTCAGTAGCATCTCCCTCAGAGACTTAGGGTTTAGCCAGTGGAGCAAACCCACGTTTGGGCTCTGCTCAGCCTCACGCCAGCCTCAGGTCCTGGGGCGAGGGGTTGTGACCCTGGAACGGAAGCTGCCTCCACCAGCCCTGGACCAACTTATAATGTCAACCCCAAGGAACATGGCTACAGCACCTAACAAGAGTCCACAGGTATTTCTGAAGTAAAGAAAGGTTCTGACACCTGCAACAGAAGGACTAAAGCCACCAAATAAACTCACAGAACTGCCTGGACAATGTGAGAAAACTGAAGCACTAATGGTGGGATTTTTTTTTTTTTTTTGAGACAGGGTCTCACTTGGTAGTTCAGGCTGGCCCTGAGCTCACTATGTAGCCCAGGCAAGCCTCAAACTCAGCAATTCCCCTGTCTCTGCCTCCTGAGTGCTGGGGTGACAGGTGTGAGCCACCACGCCTGGCACCGTGGTATGTGGTATTGATGGCTGGTGGGCGTGAGTCACCATGCCCAGCATTGTATATGGTTACCAGAATCGAACTCAGGACCTTGCTTTTGTGAAACAGGCACTGGAACTGAGCTAAATCTCTAGCCCATAATGGTGGGATTTTTTAAAACTGTCATTTTCCCTGTGTGACAGATCCCTTTCCTTTTCCCTGTGGAACCCAGTAATATTCACTCAACCAGTTTCCTTAGGGACCACACAAGTCGCACCTCTGCAGAAAGCCTTGTATTTTGTTTTAAAATTACCTACCACTCATGGTAAGCAAGATATCCCTGCATCAGAACATGGAGAAGAAAAGATTTCCCTGAGAATAGAAAGAGCTGCTTATTCTGGGTGTGGTGACTCACACCTATAATCCCAGCACTCTGGAGGCAGAGGCAGGAGGATTGCTATGAGTTTGAGACTCGTCTGGGCTACATAGTGAGCTCAGGGCCAACCTGAACTACAAAGAAGGACCCTGTCTCAAAAAAATAAAACAGAAAGAGTGGTTTAGGTTGGTTGGAGGGAGGTCGGTGGGCAGAGATGGTTGCTGGGCCCTGGGACAGAGCACACATCAGAGGCAAGCTCTGTGCCTGTTCAGTTAAGGATGGATCTAAAGCAGTGCATGAAAGACATGTGCCCCAAGGATAGTCTGAGAACCCAGAGTTGGCTTTGCCTGCCTGTGAACACAGTTGGACAGAGACCAAAGGCCATTCAAACAGGGCACATAGGTCACTTCCCAATTGTTGGGACAAAATGCCCCACACCAGGAATTTACAAGATAAGTTTACTTTGGCTCATGGTTTCAGAAGTTCAGTCCATGGCTTGCTTGCCCTGAGAAGAGCCTGGTGGAGGAAAGCTGCTTACCTTATGGCAGCCAGGAAGTAGGGAGGGGAGGGAAAATCCAGGTAGACAGCCACGCCCACCAAAGGCAGAGCCCAGCCCCCACTTCTTCCAGGCATGCTCCAGCCCATAACAGCACATTTAACTATGCACTACCTCGTTGCTGGATGGATTCATAATAAGCACAGCACCCCACGACCCTATCACCTTTCCAAAGCCCCACATCTGAGCACATAAGACTGTGGGTGACAATCTAGATCCAAGCCGTAACCCAGGATCTCTGATGTCTAACTCTGTGACCCTCTCAAAGCCCCCAGGACAGTTCTGGGGAGGTGAAAGGGTAAGGTCCCCATCTTCCCCCTGTCCTACTGAAAGCTTCCTAAAATCCAGTAAGGGTGGTTGGAGGTAACAAATTGCTTTTTCATTCCTACACATCATCAGTTTATGAAATAAGTCTCACCAATGATACCTAATTTTTAAAGCAATACCCATAGTGACTTATATGAGTTTATAAAAGAAAATTTAGACTTTAAAGGGATCTCTTCCTCTTCTGGGCTATGACTTGTGTCCCACTCTCATGTAAGCTCAGGATGGACAGACGTGTCATTGCACCAGTGATGTGTCTCCAGAGCCCAGCAACTGCTTTCCCTCAGAGAGGACGCGAACTGTCTGTTGAGCGAATAAATTAATGCATAACTTCCTCTACCATTTGAGATAATTTAATAGAAAATTTTCAAATAGCCTCAAGATACAAAACATGTGTACATTCTGTGTACTTTGCCTTTTATTTTTGAAAACATGTTTCTCTCTCTCCCTCTCTCCCTCTCCCTCTCTCTCTCTCCCCACCCTCTCTCTGTCTTTGTGTCTCTGTCTCTCTCTGTCTCTCTCCCTCTCTCTCTTCCCCGTCTCTGTCTCTCTCTCTGTCTCTCTCTCTGTCTCTCCCTTTCTCCCTCTCCCTCTCTCTTCCCCCCCCCTCTCTCTCTCTCTCTCTGTCTCTCTCTCTCTCTCTCTCCTCTCTGTCTCTCTCTCAGGTGTACTAATACCGTTAGAAACTGTGACTCTTCGTGCTGCTGAGGTTGCTCTGCTGGGCGGGTTACACATCTACTCCTGCCCACTCAGCGATGATTCTTGTCCTAGCAAGAAAAACACGACCCATGCCTCTGTGTTGGCTTTCTCTCTGCTCTTTCCAGCTGTTCTGCGACCGAAAGGGAAGCATCTCCTCCATACCCCATCTGATCTCCTTTACGCCCCCCACGCCTGGGCCAACAATCCTCTCGTCCAGATGTGCCAAAGATGTGTGGCTGAGATGTGCTCTAGGACTTGCTCCCCACGCCCAGCCCCGACGAGGACTGTTCCGCCAGAGAAAATCCGAACCTTGAGCAAATGACTTAGGGACATAAGAGATGCAGGTATAGCCGGAGATGGCACATGCTCCTGCGGGTACAGGCACAGCCCGTTCCCCGGCAGGGATCTGGAGGAAAGCCGCGGCTTCACCAGGCTGCCCCTGCCCAGTGTCCAGCCGGGTGCCCATCACCACCACAGCCCAACACCTCCAACAAGAGCACCCAGGAGCATGGTGCCGTCAGCCCCGACTCTGCCACGCTACCCCCTCGCCTGGACTCTGCGTCTTCACCCGGCTGCATTGCCACCTGACCCCCTTGCCCAGCCCTGGACAACAAGGTTACAGGGATTTCCATCTTGAAGCTATGTCTCCGCTCTGCCGACCCCCGTCCCTCCCTGTCTCCCTCCCAAGCCCACTCCGTGTCTTCCTGGGGGACACTGTTTCCACACCGTTTCGAATCCTGCCTCCTAGCGGGAGCATTGGGCTAGAACAGTTCACTCCATCCTGGAGCCGTCGCACACATGGCTTCGCTGGCCGGAGGGGTCTGAACCCCCAGACCGATCGAACCCCCATCTCTGCCGCGTGCTGGCTGTGCTCCAGCCGGGGTGTGAGGCACGGAGGACTCGGGGGTGCAGGTCCTCCCCAGCTGGGGTGTCTGGACGCTGCAGCCAGGGGGCCCCGAGAGGGAGCCACAGGGAGGACTGCCGCGTGTCTGCTCACCTGTCTTCCTGCTGCACTGTGGACATCATTTAGTTTAAATGTTGATGTGTGTTGGTCCATGTTTGCCGTACATGGGGGCCACTCACATTCAGTGCCGTGGGGAGGTCCTGCCTGCAAGTGATTCTCTTCTCATCCTTTCCCGCCCTTCGCCTTCCATCTATCGCCTGATCCGCTTCGCAGTAGATCTCTTCCCCTGTCCCCTATTATCTGTCTTTTATTTTATTCTTTAATTTTCATACCTTGGGTTTCCCCAATAAAGAAGACCTGTGCTATTTAGCCTTCTGTGCCTGATTTGCTTCGCTTAGCAACTTGAGTCTGTAACTCAAGGTGCGTCCAAGGACTCAAGTTCGCCCTTCCCCAAGGCAGACTTGTTGACCCTTAAAACCTCCTTGAACGCTGGGCATGCTGGCTCACACCTATAATCCCAGCTCTCAGGAGGAAGAGGCAGGAGAATTGTTATGAGTTTGAGGCTTGCCTGGGCTACCTAGTGAGCTTCGAGCCAGCCTGACTACAAAGCGAGACCCACCCTCAAAAAAACAAAACAAAGCAAAGCAAAACCCACAAAACCCCCTTGGTGTCCCTGGGCACCGTGACAGAGGGCTCCGTGGAGCACCTGCCTTTGTAGGCTCCTGGTCCACAGCCAAGCCTGCCAGGTCTCAAAAGCCCAGAAGTCCTCCGCTGGACACGTCCACCCCTTTATGGTGCTTACGTTTTAAGAGGATGGGTCACTCTTCAGGACCGAAGCCTCAGTCACAGAGCAGCACAGTGCTGGGGCCTGTTCCCTGCTCCATATGCAGCCCCAGAAACAGGCCCCGCATGGCACGTATCAGCAGACACTGGTGAAATAAATCAGGGCGAGATTAAGAGAGCTGCATTTTCTGATGATGCCGCTGCAGATAGGCTAATTTCCCTCCTAACAAAACAAAAGTCTCTGAGAATAGGAAGATTGTGTAAAATGTATCATATTACTTCTAGAACTGAAATACCCTGCGAATATTTTCCCACGGATACCTAGTGAATTAAGCGATCACATTCCTTCTGTCTGCAGAAACGTCTACATCTTGTAATAACGACAGCTAGTGTTTATGGCACGCCTGCTATGCACCAGCCATGGCTGCGAGCATTTGGATCTGCCCTGTTTTACATCACGGCGGCCCCTCCTTCCTGTCCGCCCTGACCCAGTTCACAGAGGAGAAGACAGCGGCAGACAGCCGAGTACTCCGGCTAAGATCTCACGGCCCTGGCTCGTGCCGTGCGTTAAGTAGCTCCCAGCACAGCGTGGGACTCGCCCCCACCACCACGCACCGATCACCTGGGTGGTTACGACAGGATGCTGCGGCCTCGTGGCCATAAACACCCGAAGCTCACAGCTCTGAGGCTGCCAAGTTCGACGTGCAGGTCCTGCCGCCCTTGTTAACCGAGTAGTGAGAGCCGCTCCCGAGCAGGTAGCAGCCACCTGACAGAGGCAGGAGGGCGAGACAGACTTTGGAATCTCTCTCTCCAAGAACAGGGACCCTATCACCCCAGGCCCCGCCCTTGCAATTTTATTTCATCTCAATTACTTCCCAAAGGCCTTATCTCCAAGGACAGTGAAAGCACAGGGACTTCATTGCTGGGAGGTGCCGACCTTCAGGCTCAGCCCCTGGCTCTCTCTAGGCGACGCACCTCATGTCCTACTGCCATGTCCGGGCTGAGCACAGCGAATGGGTCCATCGGCTTGCATTTTCAACCTTGTCATTTCCGGGGGGGAGGGGGAGGACAAATAGATACAGTCACGGCCAGAAGCGAGTAGTCCGGGAACACTTGGGGCCCAAAGCTGAGGCCACAGAGGCGCATAGCACACGGCCCACAGGTTTAGGCTGTGTCCGGGTCCTACACAGGGACACATGTGCACGCACACACATGCACACTTGCATGTTTCTCCTGAGAGACCCACATGAGACGTTGAGGCAGAAGGTCACAAGTGGATACCTGAGCATCATGGAAGAGACCAATCCGTTACCTCATGCCTTTATTTGCTTGTAGGTCTGTCGGTATGGCTTGTGTGTATGTATGTTTGTATGTATTGTGGCCCTGCGATTCATGCCAAATTGAAAGCTACATTCTCAGGCTATTTTCATAATTTTATTTTGAGATTAGATCTCCCTAGATCACTAAGTTACCCAGTTTGGGCTTGAACTTGCCACCCTCCTGCGTCAGCCTCCCGGAGTGCCAGGATTACAGGCACGCACCGGCACGCCTAGCTCCTTGGCGGCTGCGAGAGCTGCTGTTCTAAAGGGACCTCTAGAGTGACTTGTGGACCTTACATGGAGGAGCCCGAAGCCAGCAGCACAGAGAGGCCCACTCAGGAGAGCACTGAGTCCGGATGGAAGGAGAGGACCGAGGTGGCCGCGGAAGTCTGGTGAGGACGTGAAGTCATCAGATCCAGGAAAGACGGCCAGGCTTGGAAGAGGGGACCGTTCTGGCCTCTGTCCTGAGTTGGGAGCAGGGCCTCCCTTACTGGGTTGGGAGGCTTTGGGTGCTGCTTTGAGTTTACAGAGGTGACTGTCCAGGCCGCGGCCTGGACACTGCAGTACCGACCCCACCTGGGGCCCGGGGCGGCCATTGGAAAATAGGTTTTCATGTTATCAGCAGATAGGGGGCCACTTAGGGCCCAGTGCAGACTTTTCATTTTAAAAGAGCAAAATTTCTAGACAGTGACATCAGAACATTAGGCAGTAGCACACAAGGCCTTCTGGGAGTGTATCCCGTGTGCTGGATGAGGTCCACGCTCCACAGCGCCCCCTCGAGGCAAGAGGTGGTGACAGAAACATGGAGGCCAAGGCAAGTGGGGTCCGCAGAAGGGGCCACCGGGCTGCCAAGCACACACGGCCGGCAGGTCCGGGACACAAGTTGGCAGAAAGTCTCCGGGTGTCACATGTGGGCATTTGTTTCCCTCGGAATTTTTATGTAACCAAAATCTGCATTAGATTATGAAGTTTATTAAATTCCAAGTCAGAGCAGACATCAGACCTATTATCCGAGCCTCCTGGGGCAGGGAAGCAATTTGTACCCTAACAACAGCCAGTCTGAGCAGGACACTGAGCAGAGCCCGGCCACACAGCGACCAGGGCGTGTTGCCACTGCGGCCTCACCGCGCCCAGCCCCGGCCCCACTTTACAAGTAAGTTTCCCTTCCCGCAGAAGCACATTTTCCAGGCTCATTAGCCTGAGTCTCGGCACCAGGGCCAATCTCGTAACTGTGAGGAATGAAACCATCATGTCTCTGTCCCTGGGGTTAAGACAGGAGAAGCAGAGTTGTATTCGGGAGCGCCATTATTTGAGGCATCAGGAAGACGTCAGGAAGGCCCGAGTGAGCTGGACCCCTCCCTCTCCATCCGTGTGTGCTGAGCCCATTTATTCATCAGCTGTGAGGACTTCGAGCTGCAGGGAAGCAGAGCAGGGCCCCAGCCACTCACAGCACAGCCAGGTGGCACATCGGGCGCGTGCAGGGCCTGAAGTCCAAGCGGCAGAGTGACAGAGCTAGCAGCTCAGCGGTCAGGGCTCACGCACACCTGGGACCCTCTGACCAGGGCCACCAGGCGCAAAAGTCTGTGAAGGTGGCCACTGTGGCCAAAGGGACACTCTGGCCGTACACCCCAGGTATCCCCACCTCTCAGTACGGCTTCCTGCAGGTGGGAACACCAGATCCGCACCAGCCCTGCAGGGCGCAGGCGGCGCTCGGCTCCCTTAGGCCAGGACAGCACGGCCGCGGGGGCGCGTGACAGCTCCCGGCTGCCTAACACAGGAGGCCCCAACTGGGCCCTGTAATTTCCCTGTCTTTCCATGCATTCATTCATTCATTCATTTTTGAGGCAGTCTAAGTTACCCAGTTGCCCGGGCTAGGCACACACTTTCAATCCTCCTGCTCGGCTTCCCGCAGGCCTGGTATTTCACGGGTACAGCACCACGTCCAGCTGGAACCCTTCATTCCTCCAGGTTAAGTTCAGGAGTTGAGGCTTGAAGCTGTGCCTGGCGCAGTCCGCCCTGGGCCTCTGCTCTGACATCTCAGGGTCCCTTCTGTTTTCTCCTGCCGGCCCAGGCTCCCCCCTGATCCGGTGGCCCCAGGGCCCGCGCGTCTTCATACCTCTTGAAGCAACTCCGTGCATCCTGTGGATTGTGAGGGAGAAGACAGAAGAGTGACTACTCCCCAAGAGCCTCCAGTTGAAAAATCTATGCTTAAATTGTGATTTTGATTGAAATTCAGCTGCTAGAGTCCTTGGCTCTTGCATTTTATTTATTTATTTGTTTGTTTGTTTGTTTGTTTGTTTTGTTTTTTGAGACAGGGTCTCGCTTTGTAGTTCAGGCTGGCCCTGAGCTCACTATGGTGCCCAGGCAAGCTGCCGCGAACTCAGCAATCCCCCTGTCTCTGCCTCCCAAGTGCTGGGTCTTGCATTTTATTTTAAGGCAGAAATGCCCCTCGCATGCTGCTGTGAAGAAGAAAAACAAGCGAAGGTGCCGATGGGGATACTGAGGCTCCGGGCTGAGCCCGTGGCTGGCTCCATGCATGCTGACTTGTAGTTTGTTACCACAAGAACACACTGACCTTACGTGCTTGTCTTCACTTTGCTAAAGAACGGCTGATGCACACTATCTTTTTCTTTCTTCAGTTTTTTTAATGGTGCATTTTATTGGTACATTACATATACACATCACAATTGTACACCACATTGAGAATTTGTACCAGTACATGATACAACTCAACTCTCATTTTTCCCCTTCCCCTACCCACCCTACCACCCCCGCCCCTATATACATAAGCTTTATTTCCTTTTTTAAATCATCCATTTTTTCTTTCCTCATTATTTACCCCCAAACCCCATTTACCTTTGAATATTTACCAGTTCACAACATCAATCGTGCATCCTGGAACACATTTACAACTTTGGTTTCTCAAGCCAGAGAAAAGACACGATATTTACACATCTGGCTGCACTATCTTAGGCAGCAAAGTCAGTCCTAGAAAGTCAGCTGCCGTGATCTGGACAAGTTCGGGCTCTTTTGTGCTGGGTTCCTTTTAAACCTAGTGATCTGCTTTGTCTGAACTGACTGATACAACAAATATCATTTAATTTCCCCAGAGCACCTTTTCCAACATCCCTTCACTCGGTCCCCCAAGTCCATCACACGATGATGTCCAAAGCTTGATAACAAGGTCAAACTCCAAATGAATGCTGCGGGATTTCCCTTTTTTTTTTTTAACTTTTCTTTTCTTTTTTTTTTTTTTTTTATGTCACACTTTAGCGGTCACCATAAAGAGGAAGTAAGACAAAGGTCCTCCAAAAATAAAAGAAATGCGAGTGACATGGAAAGGGGTAATTTAATATCATGTTAACTCATTCTGTATGATACAAGGTAGTGCTGCATCATGGCGCAGACACGGCGCAAAGTACTCCCAGATGACTTGGGAGCCATTAATATGAGAGTTCCATATTTCATAACATCAACAAACCAGATGATCCCCATCCACTTAAAGCAGGGAACAGTGAGAAGAACAAATGTCTTGTGAAGAGTGGAAATGAGAACAATGTGTCTGAGGTTAAACAGTGGAAATACGTTGCGATGTTGTGCATGAAATAATTATTTCTGCAGTGCCTCTTCTGCGTTCAGTTTATAAGCATGTCAGGGTGTGCGATCCAGGCATATTTCAATAGAAAAAAATACTGATCTACATGACGTGTGGAGAAAGCAGCTGTACACAAAGCCAGCTCCACCAATGACTCATTAAAATTAAAACCTTGAAAGAAAAGCATCCCTGACCAGGGTCTACAGATGGAAGACGGGCCTGGAAGTCACTGAGGGCACCTCGCACTTTTAGGAACCAAATATTCTTTCCATTGTTTGATAACCTAAATGAATTACAACATAGGCGTTTGTTTAAAAACAAAACAAAATGAACACAAGTTCCTATGAGACTTAAACTGCTACTCTAATGAAGAGCAGTAACTATGCCCTCAGTTTTAACTAGGCTGATCTTGCCTGTGGGAAGCAAAGGTAGCTCTGGATACTATATTGAAGTTAAAAGATGCTGCATTCAAATTTGATTTCCCTTCCTATGAGTTCCCAGAATAAGGAGTCACAGCTAGAAAAGTCCTTACGTACGTAATCACACAGATAGACTGTAAAACTTTGCAAAGGTAAAAGAAATTCTAAGACTATTTTTTTAGCACTGCAAATTAAACTCCTGTGACTCACAGGGGTAAAGTGACTTCTCCAAGCTCGCAGAGAAGCAGGTAGATTGAGACACTTGCCATTCAACCCAGTGCTCGTTCTTGCCAGTTAATCGATTGGCCTGACGATTCCTGAGAAGGATGAACAGGCGAAGTCTGAGTCCCGGACACCTTTCAGAGCATGCACTTGAAGGTTGTACTGGACCAGGGAGAGGTATAAGCCTGAAATCAGTTCTGCCCTCACAGTCCCGACCTCAGGGCCCTGATGACACCATTATGGGGGTGAGGCATTGCAGCACCCAAAATCCAGCCACTCCACCCCCCAGGCACTGGTCTGGACGGCAAAGTGCATAGATCCCACCTGTCTGCTGTCCCAGGTTCCCCGAGCGCTTAGAGGAGTCCCCACACTGACACGTGTGCTCCCCCGATGGGCGTGCAGAGAGCTCGCACACTCACAGTCTGGGCTTGTGACATCATTCCCGCAATGCTGCCATGACTCAAAAACATTTCCAAGTCTGCAGTTCCTCTTCTGAATCATCTCCTAAGCCCTCTTCTGGAATACGGTCCATGTTAGACAATCTTCAACATTTTGGGAACCTGTTTTATTTCTAGAGGGGAAAGGAAAGAACAACGGTTTTTCAGGGCTAAATTTGGCAAATAAGCATTTTTAATAAAGCTGTGTCCTATCAAAATAAGACTGTATCCACAAGAAGAGAGATGGGTTATGTTTTTAGTCATAAACTGACTAGTAGCTGTACCCCAAAAAGAGCTCTAAGCAATTTGCTTAACATCAATAACTAAACAAATTCTGTATTTTAAGGAGGTTCTTCAAAGGACAGTATTTATCTGCATGAATTTTAGAATTTTCTTCTTTTGTCCATCTTGAATTATCTCCCCATGTCACAGGCGGGACATTCACAATATCTGGAGTCTTTACTTTTAGCCCGTCCACACACAGCCTCCCTGTGCACCTGTGAAAAGCTCCCTGCACGCCGCTGCTTAGTGAGGCAGAACGTGGGGACCCTGTGGCGCCAGAAAAGAGGACTGACAGTAAATCCACCCGTCAGTTATGCCCGGCCAGCAAGGGACACAGCCAGCACGCTGCCTGGCTCAGGCCGCTGGACCGAAGCCCCGGCTCGTCTGGATCAAGAGACGCTTCGTTAAACCCCTGCAGA
>PVIC010020953.1:5409-29126 GCA_004025085.1 Thryonomys swinderianus | reverse complement strand
TTCGATCCCCGGTAACCACATATAATGCTGGGCGTGGAGACACGCCCACCAACAATCAACATCGCATACCACAATGCCGGACGTGGTGGCTCACGCCTGTAATCCCAGCACTCGGGAGGCAGAGACAGGAGGATTGCTGAGTTCGCGGCGGCTTGCCTGGGCACCATAGTGAGCTCAGGGCCAGCCTGAACTACAACGCAAGACCCTGTCTCAAAAAGCAAAAAAAAAAGATGCTGGGCGTGGTGGCTCACGCCTGTAATCCCAACACTCGGGAGGCAGAGACAGGAGGATTGCTGAGTTCGAGGCTTGCCTGGGCTACATAGTGAGCTCAGGGCCAGCCTGAACTACAAAGCGAGACCCTGTCTCAAAAAAAAAAAAAAAAAAAAAAAAAAAAGAGCCAGAAGTTCAACTCAGTGGTTCCGATGCCAGCCTAGCAGGCTCAAGGTCCAGGATTTCATCCTGGGTAACCACATACAACAATACGGCTGTGGTGACTCGTGGCCACCAGCAATCAGTACCACTTACCACAATGCGGGCTACATAGTGAGTTGAGGGCCAGCCTGAACTACAAAGGGAGACCCTGTCTCAAAAATCAAAAACAACAACAAAAAAAACCCTTCCTGCCTCTTAAACGCAAGGTCCTGAGACTGAGTTCCAGTTCAGGGGGGCGCGGAGCAAAACAACTAACCTAATAAGTAAATAAGTAAATCGACCCAAAACTACAACTACCGAGAAACTTTGGGGTCAGAGGCCGGGAGCGGTGGCTCATCCCTAGTCACTCTTGCGGAGAAAAATACAACTACGGTTCCCAGTGGGCGTCATGCTAAAGACTGTCCAATCAGGTTTCAGTAGTAAGTATCGCGAGCCTTCGGTGAGTTTTTAGCGCTATAAACTGATGTAAGAGAACGTAGGAGACCTTTTTTACCAAGATGGCGCCGAAGGCAAAGAAGGAAGGTGTGTATGCTGGGGCTGGGGACCCATAGCGGGTTTGTCTGGATTGCCCGGAGAACAACACATTGGTAGGGGAGTGGCTGTGCCCAACCCTCGGGGATTCTTCGGAGCCACTTCTCGCGATTTGGGCGCACTGTGTCAAATGTAGAACCCATAAGCAAGTCGCGTGGGCTAGGCTTCTGTGAAGGAGAATGGAGAGGCAACCCGGCAGGCATAACCTACCAGGACGAGCCACACAGTTGACGCTCGGGTACTAAAATCCACAGATCGGTGCTCCATGTGTCCAGATCCGTAAGGAAATGAGTGGCCGCAACATTACTCGTTTAACTTTTTTGTTGTCAAATGGCCCTGTATATCCCTCCTTTAATGAGTATTAGGTTTTCTTCGTTGTATCGTTTAAGTTACTAGAAACTGGTTATCTTTGCTTACTGTATCGTGCATATGATGGAAAAAAATTAATCTCCTGAGATTTCTGATGTCTCCAAAGGAACCACTGATGCACGTGTAGGAAAGGGGACCCACTCCAGGACATAAGGCCGGAAGTGACCAGACGCTTTCTGAATCTTGCACCTTCGCTTTCTTTCCCAGCTCCTGCTCCTCCCAAAGCTGAAGCCAAAGCAAAAGCTTTGAAAGCCAAGAAAGCAGTACTGAAAGGTATCCACAGCCACAAAAAGAAGAAGATCCGTACGTCACCCACCTTCCGCCGTCCCAAGACATTGCGGCTCCGGCGGCAGCCCAAATACCCTCGGAAGAGCGCCCCCAGGAGAAACAAGTCAGTACTGCTCTTAGACCTATTTGAAGATACTTGGATTTATTTATTCATAACTTTTTCATCCTAGCGCATGCTTTTCAAAAACGCTCTAGTGTATTACTCTACTGGGTATGAAATGAAATTTTTCTGGCTTTTTTTTTTCTCTTCTAGACGGGGACTTTCTATGTAGTCTAGGCTGGCCTTGAACTTGGGGTGGTTCTCCTGCTTCAGCCTCTCAAGTGCTGAGGTACAGGCAGGTGACACCATACCCAGCTTTTCTGCCCTACTTACAAGTTTGTTTTTGTTTTGTGGTTTTGGTTTTTTGAGACTGAGTCTCACTTGGTAGTTCAGGCTGGCCTTGAGCTTATAGCAATCCTGCCTCTGCCTCCCCAGTGCTGGGATTATGGGTATGAGCCACCACGCCCAGCACTGTGGTATGTGGTTACTAGGGACTGAATTTGGGACCTTGTGCTTGTTTGCAAGGCAGATGCCAGAACCACTGAGCTAAATCCCTGGCCCAGCCCCACTTAAAAGTTTTTAAATACTGGCAGAAAAATTGTCAACCTGCAGTCTCAGGTTTTCTGTTAATTATTTATTCAGCATGGTCAAGTTTGACCATGGAGAGTATAAAGTAGGATTATGAGACAGGATCTTAAACTCGTGATCCTCCTGTCTCAGCCTCCCAAATGCTGGGATTACAGGAGTGTGCCACCACACCAACTATAAGATACTCTAATAAAAAGAGCTGCTCCTCGCCAGCACCATGTGAACCCAGCACTTTAGAGGCTGAAGCAGAAGGATCATTGCTGGAGCCCAGTCCCTCTATCCATATTGTATCTATATTGTAAATACATGCATGTACACACAGGACACTGTTCCAAGTTTCCTGCAGCACCTAGGAAACAGTCCTTGAAGTTGAGGGTGTGAGTGGTCTGTATATTTATGTGCCATGCTGAAGATTGAACCAAAGTCCTTGCACAGGCAAGGCAGGTGATCTGCTGCTGCATTACATCCTTACCTTTTGAGACAGTCTCAAAAGAAGTGGGCGGGTAGATGAAAGGTATTTGCTATGAGAAGGGATGAGAGTACTTCTTTATAACCCCAATTTGGAGCTAGATTTAGTGTAGAGTTTGGGGATGCTGTAGCTTCAAAATAGGAAAGTAGTGTGACTGTGCAAGGAAGTTGCTTGACATTCAGGGGAAAATTTGTGTTCAAGGTCACCTATAATCACACCACTCTGGGGCGAGAAGACTGAGTTCAAGGCCCACCTGGACTATTTAGTGAGATGTCTGAAACAAAGTGTAACTCTTGATTGCCACGCCCCCCCCAGCCACTGGGGGCACAAATGTTTGACACTCCAGTGAGTGAAAGGGTTTGAGTTAAAGGAGATTATTTAAAGGATGAGGGGCCTTCGGGTTAAAGAAAATGCACAATGTTTCTGCCTCCTGGGAGGACCTTCAGACCCCTAAGAATAAGGTGCAACTGATGACACTGATTAGCGACCAAAGTCTGACAAAGATGATTGGCTACCCATTGTCTGATGCACCTGTGTTCTCAGAGCCTTGGGGTCCAAAAAAGCCCGTTCATCTACTAGACCAGCCAGGTAACCCTATGTTCTCCCCCCAGGCTTGACCATTATGCCATCATCAAGTTTCCCCTGACCACAGAGTCAGCCATGAAAAAGATAGAGGACAACAACACACTTGTATTCATTGTGGATGTCAAGGCCAACAAGCACCAAATCAAACAAGCTGTGAAGAAGCTCTATGACATTGATGTGGCCAAGGTCAATACCCTCATCAGGTGAGTAGGGCTCCATGAGAAGTGGCCATAGCCAGAGTTGGGGCCCCAATAAGCTTCATGTGTGCCTTAAAGTTCCCTGATGCAGCTCTTGAGGTCAGAAGTAGGATTTACAGAATACAAGATTCCCTGTAAAATAATAGTCATTTAAGGGCTGGGATGTAACTAACTCAGTGGCTGTGCCTGCCTGGCAAGCACAAGGTCCTGAGTTTGGTTCCCAATACCAAAAAAGAGAAATTATAGTCCTTTGTGTCAGGTATAGATCTGAAGAAACTCCCTGCAGGATTTCACTGATGGGTTGGGGCAGAGGTGGGCACTATGGTAAAGTACAGATTGTGTCAGACTACATGGGTTTAGTTCCAAGGATCTTGTTTCCAGTGAAGGGAAATTGGCGTGGTAGCTCCTCTGTGCAAATGATGGAAAATTCATTACTTGGAAAAGAATGACACAAACAAAGGAACCGCTGATGCACCAGAGGAGTGGGGTGGGGGTGGAGACAGTGAAGGCCACACAGGCTAAGGCTTCCTTCTCCACTCAGGCCTGATGGAGAGAAGAAGGCATATGTTCGACTGGCTCCCGATTACGATGCCTTGGATGTTGCCAACAAAGTAAGCTTCCTTTTCTCCAGACTCCTAGCATCACACATCTGCCCACCAGTTGCAAATGATGAATCTGTTAACGACTAAAGTCTGACTTTTCCTGATGAGTCGTAACTGACTAACCACACCCTGGCATTTAGCCACCTCTGCCCACCTAGACTGTTGTTTGCTTAATCGTCATTTCTCAGCCCCAGTAACAAAGCTTCCCTATTTGTTTTTCAGATTGGGATCATCTAAACCGACTCCAGCTGGCTAATTCTAAATACATGTAATTTTTACCATATATATGCTTCTTGTCTTGTTTCTGGTTGGGCTGGGGAAGGCTACTCCAGCTGATAGGGCTTCTGCTGGGCCCCCTGGGGTGACTGTAAGCTCCCCACCCCTGAGCTGCATCTCTAGCTCTGAGAAGGACTCCCAGCATACTTACCCAGTTGGCGCACTCAAGCCATTATATTTGTTAATAACTGGTGTGAGCATATAAGTTCCACTGGGTATTTATTACTCGGATGAGCAGTGTTTATCCTAGGATGACTCGGGACAAGAGAACAAGCTTTACAGGATCCCCTGTATCCCTGGAAGTTTAGAATTGTCATTAGCATCCATTGCAGGTCAGTGTGGGTTGGCTGGATTTGGGTTGGATCCTTGTCCTCACACCCACGTACATGTTCAACCGGTTTGTCTGCTCTCGCTGGTTACCCAAGAAAAGACTGGAAGACTTCAGAGAAATGCTTTCAGTAATGTGGGTATAGCTCACACTGAGGGTGTCCAGGCCTGGGGAGAGGCCCGGTTTACACACGAGGCTGTCTGTTGTCCTTGCCACGTGTCCCAGGCTCTGTCCTCTTACTCCGTCAAGAACTTGTCTTTGTGTTCCTGGCTGGGGACTTGGTCAGGGCAGAAGTCAGAGCGGAGAAGGCGGGAAAAATAAATGAGGATCATCACATCCAGCATGAGCAGGATGGCCAGCAGGAAGGTCCCCAGGGTCCTCTGGCCTGCATACTGCAGGAAGTAGTTGGTGAGGTAGGCTTGGGGGGCCAGACGGAAGAGAAAGTACATGACCAAGTTGACATACTTGTTGACCCGGTAGAGGAGGAGGTGCTGGGCATTGTTGATTTTCATCATCATGCGCATGGTGAGGAAGATGTTGCTGACTTCCACCAGCAGCGTCAGGACACCTCCACCAACAAATCTCTTCCAAAAGATGCCTGAGAAGAAGGCACCCATGGCCTGGAGGGTAAACAAGAACGGGCTGGGAACCCAGGTGCAGGGGCTCCTGGGAGTTGGTGGGTGTATCACACCACCAAAGGGCCACTCAGTTTTTTCAGCTTTGTGATGTCAGGCATCAAGCAGCGCTGAGATGCAGCTCTGGGTTTTACTTTGATACCACGAATCTCTGTTACCCGTTCTGTCCTTGAATCACAACTCTTGCCTTTTCAGTAGCTGCGATTACAAGAATGCACCACCACAACAGGTTCTCCCCAAATTCTTTCGGACTAATAGTTTAAAATAGATAAGGTGGGTTTTTTAAATTCATAAAATTAGATTCTGATCCCTGCCCACAGGTTCTGGGCACTGGGTGCCATTCCCATCTCTTGAGCAAGAACACAAAGATAGTGGCACGACAGCTTGAAAAGTAGGACATGGGCCTCCCTCTCATGTTCACAAAGATGTGGGACTGGGTTGCCAGCAGCAGGGCTATACTACCACATCATGTACTTTCTCGCTTACCATGACATGGTGAACAAGGTATTCCCAAGAAGCTCTGGCCTGATGACTGCTCACGATGTCTACCGTGTCGTGAAGGAAGTACCCTAGTGGAGAAACAGAGAGGAAGAGGTCACGAGAGGGCTTCACTTTGTTCCCCTGTACTCCCGCTTATAGCAGGCTTCCGAGCGAAGACCTACCTGCAGAGAAGCAAACGAGCAAATAGCCAGAAAGAGACCACGCCGTCTCAATCTCCACCAGCATCTCAGGCGTCTGCCATAAACTGGGAGGGCAGGGAAGCGGGAGGCCCTTAGCACAGTCGGCACCCGAAGAGACCCTTGGCTCCCCCGGTACCCCGCCAGTCCCGGGACAGTCCAGGCTCGCGCCATTGGCTGGTAAGGGAGCAGGAGGGGCTTAGCCCAAACCACAGTGCATCGAGTTTTCCTGGGCCGCCCCTGGTTGGGTAGTTTTCCAAACAGGGAATCAGGTGAGATCCACGGCCACGGCCCACTGCTGAGTGATGGAAATAGTAACACGAAGCCTGTCCCAGCACCCGCACGGGATCCCCAGGCCGCCTCACCCTCCCGTCGCTCACTTACCACAGCAGCGCCCATATCCCTGACACAATGGAGTGGGTGAAGGAGACCAGCAGGTTGTGCCAGCGCCAGGTACGCAGGGGGTCTTTGCGCACGTGCGCAGGCAAGGGCAGGCGACAGAGCGCGCGTCTGAGTGCCCGGAAGGTCAGCGTGGCGCCCAGAAGCAGTGGCAAGGCGGGGTGCAGCAGGGTCAGCATGCTGGCCCTCCCCGCCGTCTGTCTGTCCGCCCTCTAAACCGTCTCCTCGGGCTGTTGTGCGAACCCGGGTCCCTCTCTGCCCGCGCACCCCAGTTGCCTCTCCCGCCGGCCGCCAGCCCCACACAGCTCTCCCGGAGCCCTCTAGGCCCCTTTGCTCCTCCCGGCCAGCCGAGCCTCTGCCCCCGCCCCGCGCCCTCACCCCCGCCCCGCCCCGCCCCGCCCGCTGCTCCCGCCCCTCCGCGTCTCGCGGCCGAAGACGCGATCCCCATTCCCCTGAGGCCTCTCCAGCCCCGCCCGATCCCGCCAACTTCAGGCGGGAAGGACTGTCCTGGGGGTGCCGCGGCGGCCACATCCCCAGCTGGCGCCTCCTGATGGCCAAGCGAGTCCTCAGCCGTCTGCGCTCGCACAGCCCCGTAACTCGCGTCCCAACTTTCTTGGGCGCCGCCCGCTCGCCCGCCCTGGGCGGGCTCCGCTAGAACCCTCTCCGCCCTCTACTCCTTTCTGGGCGGAGCTGGGCGGAACCCCTCCGCGTCCGCATCCCCAGCAAAGCCCTGGTCCTGGGGAGGGGTCGGAAGCCACGCCTCAAACAGTGGCTCCGCCCAGGCTCTGTGCGGTCCTGGCCTCAGACTGCTGTGTTTACCTGCTTCTCGCACGAGAGGTGCATAGGAGGTGTTGAGTCACCACCCATCATCACCTCTCCCGGCTGGCTCTTGGGTCCCAGAGGCCAAGCAGCTGTCACAGTTCTCTTAAACAGTCCCAGCCCTAGTCTCCTGACTCTCCGGAGGCCGGAGCCGAGAAGACTGCGGATTTGCCCAGACAGCTGGGGTGATTCTCTTCTCCAGACCACTGGCCTGGAGCAGTTGCCGCATTGGGCCACTAGGTGGCAGCCTATCCTCAATTGTGGCACGGGGTCCTAAGCCTCCAAAGGACCAAGGCAGTTTTTGGAGAAATTTGAGAAGAGCAGAGCCGCCCCAGCCAAGATTTGACAAATTATCAACATGCATTCAACAGCAAAGATCACACTGACTGTGCAAAAGCTCGCCAAATGCCAACTTTCACGTTTCAATAAAAAGCTGGTTGGTATTGAAAGCTCTGTTGTCTTTTTCTTTTCAGACAAACGATGTTAAGGTATGAGTTGTTTTTTCTAAACTAAAACCTCAGCTTTCAGGTTTAATTCCACTGTTGGCATTTTGCCATTATAAGAGGTTTGGGGCTGCAGTTTGGTCACTCGGCCTCTAAGAGGTTCATTATCACCGTCCTAAGCCAAAGGAAGAAGCTTGGAGAGTGAATGGTGTGTGTGCAGTAGTGGAGAAGGATAGGGGGGAAGTGGCCAGGAGAAAGGCTCTGCGTGAAGGTTGAAACCCAAGTCGACAGGGTGTTTTGCGTCTCCCCTGAGCGCTCCAAGGTTACGCATTAACCCCGTGGGGCTGCCGGCAGGCTCCGTCGGTCTCTAAGAGACAGCACGGTGTAGTGGCTGAGCGGCTTTCCTCCTCTGTAGTCCCTTTTGCTTACAGGGCGGCTTGTCTGCCGGCTGACGCTGGGCTAGTGCTGCCAGCGACCTCCGGGGACCTGGGGACCTGAGGACCTGGCCCTGGTCGTCCCTCTTTGGGAAGAGGCTGAATATCCTTTGGAGGGGAAGGGCAGCAGCAGAAGATAAAACACCCATTTGCCTTCCTTGGATTTTTTTTTTTTTGAGACAGGGTCTCGCTTTGTAGTTCAGGGTAGCCTTGAGCTCACTATGTAGCCCCAACAAGCCTTGAGCTCAGAGCTATCCTCCTGCCTCTGCCTCCTGAGTGCTGGGATTATAGGCATGAGTCACCATGCCCGGTTTTTTTTGTTTGTTTGTTTTTTGACAGTAATAGGGGTCGAACTAGGGCCTTTATCCTTCCAAAATAGGCATGGTACCACTTGACTAAATCCTTGGCTTTGCGCTTTTCTTTTTTCCTTGAGACAGGGTCTTGCTGGCATCGATTGTTTTTCCTCAACCTCTCAAGTGCCAAGATTACGGGCATGTGCCACCATGCCCAATTCTTTCCCATCTCTGAACTAGGGATATTAACGCTTTGCTAATTAATGACCATCTCCCTCCGTAATACTGAGGTTTTATAGAGCTCTCACAAAGCAGGTGACGCCAGGAAAAGGCTGAAATTAAACTCACTTCAGAGTCAAGACGCAGAGATTCTAGCGGGTCGGACTTACTAGCACTAATGCTAACCTAAAGCAGAAGAGGTTTGTTGGTTGTTTTGTTTGTTTGTTTTTGAGACAGGGTCTCACTTTGTAGTTCAGGCTGGCCCGGAGCTCACTAACCCAGGGAAGCCTCAAACTCAGCAATCCTCCTGCCTCTGCCTCCCGACTGCTGGGATTATAGCCATGCACCTCCACACCCAGTTTATTTGTTTTGAGACAGGGTCTCGCTGTGTACCCTAGGCTGACCTTGAACTCACAGGGATCCTCCTATCTCAGCCCTAAAAGTCGTGTGATTAGGAATGCACACCACCACATCTGGCGGGACACAAGAATTGAACCCATCTCTGCCAAACAGCGGCTCTCCATTCCTCCCAGACGCTTTCCAATATTTATCTGCGCGCACTCCCACCTTCCCCGATGGGAGGCGCTCGTCCTCCTGCTGTCACGCTTGTGGGATGACGGCGCTGAGCGCTGTGTCGAGAGCGGTGCTTGCTACTCCGCTCGGCCCGGAGACCGCGTCACGTCCTCCACAGGTGAATCACTTTGCACAACTCGGGGTTTTCCCGGTCCCTCCCTAGTCAAACACAGTATCATCCCTGTTCCATGCTCTTAGTTCGGTTTAGTTTGGTTGTTTCTGGCTTGCGTGCCAATGAGGATTCGCTTTATCCTTCTGAAACGGAGTGACTGGTGGACAGCGGGAGGTCGATCCTTGTTTGTCACTCCCTTTTGGTTTTCAGAAGGCAACTCTCGCGGGCGCGGTATAGCTCACTTCTAGTAAGCACTGCAGCAGCCGATCGGATCGAACCACGTGCGTGAAAGGCAGCTGGTATCCTACTGAGCACTGCAGAGTACGCAAAGAAATGGGCATTATCCTCTTTCCGTGCCATACGGGGGGCAAGATTGTGGAGGAAAAGCAACTTTGTGTAGGTGTTATAGACTTGGGCTATGGACACATTAAGTGCACAGACTCTACAGTGGTTGGAACTCACAAAACTCCGGTAGCTCCCCCAGCGAACGTCTCACAGCGTGGGAGGCGGAGCTCCAAAGTAGGCAGGTCCGCGCACGCGCACCCGCCGACTGAGGGGTTCCGGAAGCGTATCTCTGAGAAATGAGATGGAGAAGTACGAGCGGATCCGAGTGGTGGGGAGAGGTGCCTTTGGGTGAGCCAGGGCTCTGAGGGAGGAAATTGCTAGGGGGACAGGGAAAATAAGCCCCTAACTTTTGCCGCGATTTTGCTGCCCGGGTAGCACCATCCCGAAGCGTGAGCACCGCGCAGGGAAGCCCCGCCCAGGCTTCCGGCCTTGGTCCAGGCGCTGAGGGCCCGCCCCCAAGGGACCACGCCCCATAGGCTCCTCCCCTACTACTGTGTGATTGAGATTCCTTGTTCTTTAGTCGAACAAATGTTGAACACTAGATACTAAAGTCAGGCTCTGGTCGCTGGGTGGACAGTTATGACGAAACAGGTGTGGTTCTCTCCCCTTCGTAGTTTAGACGTTAGGAAAATAAAGACGTTGTTAAGGAAGTCATCAACAAACAATGCCAGAGAGAATATTTATCGAGCTAGATGAGGAAGAATTCTCCGGGAGGTGAGAGGTAAAGTCAGGACTTGAGGAATTAGGATCAGTGGTACGAAGGTGAAATAACTTCTCAGGCAGAGGGAAGCACACGTGAAGTTCTCGGTGGGGAGAAATGTATTCAAGAAACAAAAAGACTAGTGTTGGAATGTAGCGGGGGAGGTACAGAACGGTTTACAAATGTGATTGTCATAGGCGGCGGCGGGACCAGATCATGGTCTGATAAACTGAGGTAGAGGAGTTGATTTGCTTTATAAGAATAAGAGTTTGAGAGAGTGCTTGAGAGACTGAGATTGTGCTAGGGATTGAACCCAGGACCTCACACATAATAAGCACAGGCTTATCTGTACAACCAGTCTTGGTTTTTTGTTTTGTTTTGTTTTGTTTATACAGGATCTCACAATGTAGATTAGGTTGCCCTTAATTCTGTCTCAACTTCTCAAGTGCTGAGATTATAGGCATGTGCTACTCCTGGTTTCAAGCAGGAGTATTGAAACAGGAATAGTCTTAATATGATTTGTTGGTTTTTGTTTTGTTTTCTGAGATGGTCCTCATATATAGCTGCGATTGGCCTTGAACTCATAGCAATTTTCCTGCTTCATCCTTTCAAATGAGGATTATAGGTATGGCCACCAGGCATTGATTCAACAGTGTCATTCACAGCTAGGTGTGGTGTGTACAGTGTCTCATCACTTGGGAGATTGAAGCAGAAGGATCATGAGCTCCAGGCCAACCTGGGCTACACAGCCAGACTTGTCTCAAAAAAATAACCAAAAGCAAAACAAAACAAAGTCATTCTTAGAATGGTAATGTAGCTCACTGGTAAAGCATTTGTCTAACTTGCTTGAGGCCCTGGGTTCAATCCCCAACACCACCAAGAAAACAAAAACAAAATGTCATCCTGGTTGCTGTGTAGAGTTCAGATTTGAGGATAAGGGTGAAAGGGAGCATTCTGAAAGCTAATTCTATTTTTAAAGCAGGAAATGACTTGTGCAAGGGTTGTAGTAGAGTGCACAAAATTAGATGGGTTCACAATATTTTAGAGTTAGAAACAAGAGTTGCTGAACTGTATAGTATGAGATGAAGGAACGATTCTGGATTACCCCCCCCCCCCCCGCAACACTGGGATTAACTCAAGGGCCTTGAGCACACTAGGCAAGGACTTAGTCTGAGTAGGTTACATTCCCAGCATCCTCCACCCCCAGTTTGAGCCCTGCCTAAGAAATTTAGTGAGAACCTACCTCAAATTTAAAAGGGGGGGGCTCATTTTGAAAGCCCCAGGGTCAATCCCCAGTAAATTAAAAGAATTTTATTTTGAATTATTTAAAATTTAAGATCCCCAGGGTTGGGGATTTAGCTCAGGTGGTACCATGCCAACCTTGGACACACAAGGGCCCAAGTTTGATCCCCGGTATCGCAAAAAATAAATAAATAAATAAATAAATAATAAAATTAAGATCCCTGTGAGCCTTTCAGGTGGAGATGCAAAACGCAATAGTTGGCTGTGTCAGTCTAGGGCTCAGAGGAAAGGTCTTGGTGGGAGATAAAAATTTAAATTTAAACTGGTTGTGGTGGTGGAGTCCTGTAATCCCAGCACTGAAGACTGAGGCAGGAGGATTGCCTTGAGTTTGAGGCCAGCCAGGGCTACATAGCAAAACTACCTCTCAAAAAAATAAAACAAAAAAATTTCTCAAAAAAATAAAACAAAAAAATGTAAGACAGATGATAAACTTATAGTCTCTTGATTCACCAAATACTGTTGAGCTCCTATTGTGTGCAAAATAATGGGCTATGTTAGGGTATATTATGATGAACAAGAACAGTCTAGTACCTCCTTTTCTTAGCGGTCTTGTTATTTAGTTCAGACTGTTCTCCAACGTGTTATGTAGCCTAGGCTGACCTCGAACTTATAAGGATCCTCCTGCCTCTGCCTCCCGAGTGTTGGGATGATAGGGATGTGCTATCACATGTGCCTGGCTAGTTCATGCTGTTGGAGTCACTGACTAGAGTTGAAATAAAATCCCAACATGAATGGCTCCTATCATTCAGTATTTTCTGTGTGTCTGGTACTGTGTTAAGTACTTTACATGCATTTGCTGATTTGATTCTCTTAACAATCCCATTTTCCAAAGGGGAAAAAATTATCCTATTTGTCAAATGGTGTTCTATAACATATCTAAGACCAGATAACTAATAAGAAGAGGAGCCAGGATTTGAACTCAGCCTGTTGATTCCAGAGCCTGTGATGAAACTCAGTTCTCATGTAGAGCTTGTCACCAGTTCTCCCTGTTCTGAGGCTTCATGCTCTGTTTTGTTTGGTTTTGAGACAGTGTCTTGCTATGTGACCCAGGTTGCTAAATTGCAGTTCTACTGCCTCAGCCTCCCAAGTGCTGTGATTACCAGCCTGTGCTATAGCACCTGGCCCAGCCTCATTGTCCCATGTACTTGGTTAGATTGCTAGGTGTGCCCTGCCTTGTATGTGGCTGGGGGCTCAGCTGATGGCTGCATTATACTTGTGTCCTCAGGATTGTGCACCTGTGCCTGCGCAAGGCTGATCAAAAGCTGGTCATCATCAAACAGATCCCAGTGGAACAGATGACCAAGGAAGAGCGGCAGGCAGCCCAGAATGAGTGCCAGGTGCTCAAGCTGCTCAACCACCCCAATGTCATTGAGTACTATGAGAACTTCCTAGAGGACAAGGCCCTCATGATTGCCATGGAATATGCACCAGGTGGGCCAGCCTCCTTGCATCGCCTGTCTGCAGGGCTCCCCACCCCTGGGACAAGCAGTCACAATCACATGGCTTCCCTCTTTGAATGGGCTTGGCCAAGGGGTCTATGTTCTCCTGGCAGAAGCTTTCCCCTTTCTGGTCCCATTGCCCTATTCCATAAAAGGTCAGATATCCCTGGTGTAGAAAAACCTGGATCTTTTTTTTTTTTTTTTTTTGAGACAGGGTCTCGCTTTGTAGTTCGGGCTGTCCCTGAGCTCACTATGTAGCCCAGGCAAGCCTTGAACTCAGCAATCCTCCAGCCTCTGCCTCCCGAGTGCTGGGATTACAGGCGTGAGCCACCACACCTGGCATTGTGGTATGTGGTATTGATTGCTGGTGGGTGTGAGTCACTATGCCCGGTATTGTTATATGTGGTTGCGGGGGATCGAACCAGGGATCTTGCACTTGCTGGGGAGGCACCAGAACAACTGAGCTAAATCTCAGGCCCCTGTCTAGTTTGATTATTTATTTATTTATTTATTTATTTTGAGCCAGGTCTTGCTTTGTAGTTCAGGCTGGCCCTGAGCTCACTATGTAGCCCAGGCAAGTCTCCAACTCAGCAGTCCTCCTGCCTCTGCCTCCCAAATGCTGGGATTACACGTTTGAGCCATCACGCCCAGCTGTTTTGATTTTTGAACTAGGGTTTCACTATGTAGTCTTGAACTTACTATATAGCATAGCCTGACCTAGACCTTGATGAGTTTTCTTTTTGTGTGTGTTTTTTTGTTTTTTGAGCCAGTCTTGCTTTGTAGTTCAGGCTGCCCCTGAGCTGTGCAGCCCAGGGTGGGTTTGACCTCAAGGAAATTGTCCTGGCTCTCCTTCCCTAGAGTTGGGTTACAGGTGTGAGCCACCACTCCTGGCTGGTCTTGAGTTTGAGATAATCCAGGCCTTTTGGCTCAACCTTCCAAATTCTTGGATTATGGGAATGTGCCCATGTTTGGAAAAGATCTGAATCTTAAGAAAGGAGACAGGCAGGGCTGGAGGGCTAGTTCAGTGGTTCCTGCGCCTGCCTCACAAGTGCAAGGTCCTGGGTTCAATCCCTAGTAACCACATACAATGCTGGGCGTGGTGACTCACGCCCACCAGCAATCAATACCACATACCACAGTGCCGGGCGTGGTGGTTCACGCCTGTAATCCCAGCACTAGGGAGGCAGAGACAGGAGGATTGCTGAGTTCAAGGCTTGCCTGGACTACCTAGTGAGCTCAGAGCCAGCCTGAACTACAAAGTGAGACCCTGTTTTAAAAAAAAAGAAGACAAATGCTGGGCGTGGTGGCTCACGCCTGTAATCCCAGCACTCGGGAGGCAGAGACAGGAGGATTGCTGAGTTCGTGGTGGCTTACCTGGGCACCATAGTGAGCTCAGGGCCAGCCTGAACTACAAAGTGAGACCCTGTCTCCAAAAAAAAGCAAAAAAAAAAAAGAAGACACACAAGGGCCCAAGATTTAGCTCAGTGGTATTGTGTTTGCCTTGCAACCCCAGCATCCCAAGTTCCAACCTTGGTACTGGAAAAAACAAAACAAAAGAGAAAAAGCCTGCATTTTAATTAGTTCCTCGGGTCACAGGTGGCACCCTCGCCGAGTTCATCCAGAAGCGCTGCAATTCTCTGTTAGAGGAGGAGACCATCCTGCACTTCTTTGTGCAGATCCTGCTTGCGCTGCATCACGTGCACACCCACCTTATCCTGCACCGGGACCTCAAGACCCAGAATATCCTTCTTGACAAACACCGCATGGTTGTCAAGATTGGTGACTTTGGCATCTCCAAAATCCTTAGCAGCAAGAGCAAGGCCTACACGGTGCCTGGAAATGGAGTGGGCCCTGAGGGTGCTAGAGGTCTTGACAGCCAAGATCACCTCCAGCCCCCAACCCTGGCTCCCCGTCCCCATTCTTGTGGGAGGCCCTTGACCTGCTTTAAGGAAAAGCAGACCCCAGAGAGGCCTGTGGCTGGCCCCTGCCTCCCTCTCCCCCAGGGCTGTAATACAGGTGTCCCTCCTGCAGGTGGTGGGTACTCCGTGCTACATCTCCCCTGAGCTGTGTGAAGGCAAGCCTTACAACCAGAAGAGCGACATCTGGGCCCTGGGCTGTGTCCTCTATGAGCTGGCCAGTCTCAAGAGGGCTTTTGAGGCTGCAGTAAGTAGAAGGTCTAAGGGAGCAAGTGGGAAATTTCCCTCTCTGCTCAGGCAGCTCTCAGATTCAACCACTTCCATGTCTCCTTGTGGCTAAGGTGGTGTCTCCTTCCTCAGAGGGATTGCCCCAGGCCAGGCCCAAGGGTCTGGTCAGACCCAAACAGAGTTCCCCAGGGGACAGCATGGCTCTCCTTGGTACAGTGAAGTTCCCTGAGGGCATGGCTGTGACTTGCTCATTACATTAGGGACATTCCCAAGAACATGCCTTGAATTTTCCCCACAGCCTGGAGTTTTAGAGGACCTAGGACACAACTATAGACCCTTATCAGATTAGGAATTCCAGGAAGGTAGTTTCCCTGGCCTCTCTCCTGAAGGCAGGGCTATAATCCCCTTCAGACCCGGGGCTGGTGCTGGAACTAGGGGCTGCTGCCTAAGAGCCAAATTCAACCCCTGACCACTGGTCACCTTGGTGCCTTCACAGAACCTTCCAGCACTCGTGCTGAAGATTATGAGTGGCACCTTTGCACCCATCTCTGACCGATACAGCCCAGAGCTGCGCCAGCTGGTCCTGAGTCTGCTGAGCCTGGAGCCTGCGCAGCGGCCATCACTAAGCCACATCATGGCACAGCCACTCTGTATCCGGGCCCTCCTCAACCTCCACACTGACGTGGGCAGCATCCGAATGAGGAGGCCTGTGCAGGGGAAGGGGTCCTGGATGGTGGGGGACATGAGCACTCAGAGGGAGCACAGGAAGCCTCTGGCTTTTTTTTTTTGGCAGTACTAGGGATCAAACTCAGGATCTTGAGCTTGCAGGCAGGCAGCGGCACTACTGAGCTACATGCCTGGCGCCCAGATCCAACATTTCTGGGCCCTCTGTTTTGCAGGGCAGAGAAATCCCTGGGCCCAGGACCACCTGCTCTACCTGGCAGCACAGGGAACAGGACCAGCAGTGCCCGCTGCCGGGGTAAGTTGAGGCAGGCCACCAGAGCCCTGTAGATTCCCCATCCTTTTTTTGAGACAGGGTCTCACTTTGTAGTTCGGGCTGGCCCTCAGCTCACTATGTAGCCCAGGCAAACCTGGAACTCAGCAATCCTCCTGCCTCTGCCTCCCGAGTGCTGGGTTTACAGGCGTGAGCCACCACGCCCGGCACTGTGGTATTGATGGCTGGTGGGCATGAGTCACCAAGCCCAGCATTGTAGGTGGTCACCGGGATTGAACTCAGGACATTGCCCTTGCAAGACAGATGCCGGAACCACTGAGCTAAATCTCTGGCCCTCCCCATCATTCTTAATTGACCCATGTCGTGTACTAATAGGTGTTCTCCGGGGACCTGTGAGGCCAGCCATCCCACTGCCACTGTCATCAGTGTATGCATGGGGTGGTGGGCTCAGCACCCCTCTGCGGCTACCAATGCTCAACACAGAGGTGATCCAGGTGGCCGTGGGGCGCACACAGAAGGCTGGCATCACACGTTCTGGGCGCCTCATCCTGTGGGAGGTAAGCAAATTCGCAGTAGTCCTGGCCTGGAGAGGGTAGGAGGCATTAGGAAAGCTGATGTGCTGAGGCGCTACCTGTTGTGCTCTTGCAGGCCTCACCCCTAGGATCAGGTGGAGGCGCCCTCCTCCCTGGGGCAGTGGAGCAGCCCCAGCCCCAGTTCTTCTCACGTTTCCTGGAGGGCCAGTCGGGCGTGACCATCAAGCACGTGGCCTGTGGGGACCTCTTCACTGCCTGCCTGACTGGTGAGCCTGTTGGGGGGACGAAGGCCCCACAGAGCAAAGTGCCTCACTCTAAATTACTCAGTCAATGCTTCACTCTCTTACTTATTGAATTATCGCTTCTATTTACTAGCTGTTGAGATTTTCTTATACCATCTCCTTTACCCAAGGGAGAATGAATAGGAATCATTGTATTATCCCTGTTTGACCCAAAGGGAAACTAACACTCAGAAAGGCTGTCATTTGTCCTAAGTAACAGATTAGGAAGGGATCTCTTTTTTTTTTTTTTTTTGCGGTACCGAGGATCAAACCCAGGCCCTTATGCTTTCAAGGTAGGCACAGTACCACTTCAGCTAAAAAATCTCTGGGCCCAATCGTCTTCTTTCCTTTATCCTAATTCTTCCTCTGTAACCCCAACTTTATCTTACTTTTCCAACCCACAAGTGGATAAACTGGAACAACTGTTCATCTCCTCTCCCTTCTCCTTCTTCATTGCCCTTCTCCCCAGACCGAGGCATCATCATGACCTTTGGCAGTGGCAGCAATGGGTGCCTAGGCCATGGGAGCCTCACTGACATCAGCCAGGTGGGTGTCATGTGTACCCTGAAAAGGAGAACTGAGGGATGGCAGGGAGCCCACATCCGAGAGCTGACACCAGGCTGGGGGCAGGGGAATCCCCAGCAGCGGCTGTCCTACTGGCTCCCAGGTTGCACCTGCTCTAGGCCACATACGGGAAAGTACTGAAACCTACCCTTCCACTGGTTGCCCATCTGACAGGGTGTCTACATGACTGGAGTTAAAGACACAGCTACCTGCTGAAAATCTGCAGCCTCTTACTTTCTCCCTGCAAGGGATGCTGAGGCCAGGGGGATCCTAGGCCCAGATCTTGTGATTGCCCAGAGTCTCCTGGCTTTTTCCCTTCTCTCTAGCCTACCATTGTGGAGGCCCTGCTGGGCTACGAAATGGTGCAGGTGGCCTGTGGGGCCTCTCATGTGCTGGCCCTGTCCACAGAGCGGGAACTCTTTGCCTGGGGCCGTGGAGATGGTGGTAAGTGCCCCCACCTTGCAATACTGGAAATTGAATCCACAACCTATGGACTGAGCTGCATCCCCAGCCCCTTTTATAATTTTTGAGACAAAGTCTGACAAGAGTTGCTAAGTCGCCCAGGTGGAGGTTGAATTTACAATTCTGCCTCAGCCTTCTGGAGTGCTGAGATTATAGGCTCCCCACACTTGCCTCAGCCTCTAAGCTATTCTGTCTCAGCCTCCTCAGCCATGTTGGTTCCCCTTTATTCTTTTTTTGCTTTTTTTGGTACCCAGAATCAAACTTAAGATTTGCACTTGCAAGCCAGGCGACAGAACTACTGAGCTAAATCCTTGATCCAGGGGGGGTTCCCTTTTATACCCACCCTCCACCTCACAACCCATTCTCCATTTAGTCTCTCAAATTCTATTCATGCATTCAATAAACTTATTGTACACCCACCATACACCTACCTCACTGTGAGTGCTGAGACAAAATGAATGAGATGCAGCTTTCTTCAGGTGCTTGTGACATAACAGGGAAGTTTTCATTCATTTATAGCCTCTCCACCTCCTCTCCTCTCTTTCAGTACTGGGAATGAAACCTGGGGCCCAGCACACACTTAGCTGTACCACTAAGCTAAATCCCTGGCCCAACAGTATTTATTGAGGTCCTTTTGGGCCAAGCATCCAGCTGGACACTGAAACTAGACATGACAAACATAGGTTTGGATCCTCCCAGAGGACTCAGTTTAGAGTGGGGACAGATGACTCACCTTCAGCATGTGAGCCAGCCACACCCAAGATTCAGAGGTGTGGGAAAAGCGGTGTCACCTTGAGGGGACAGAGGTGGCATCAGAACAGGGCTTTCGTTCTTTCCTTCCTTTCTTTCTTTGAGACTGAGTCTCACTTCTTGTCCAGGATGGTCTTGAACTCACTATGAAGCCCAGGCTGGCCTCAAATACACAGCAATCTTCCTACTCCGACTCCTGTGTGCTGGGATCACAGCTCTGCACCATGCTCTGCTGAACAGGGGTTTATAACCAGCAGAGGACTAGGAAAGACCCTGGAGCCTAAGGACAGCCTTGCGAGTGCTCTTCCCTCCTCAGCAGCTCTTCTGGTTCTAGTCTCACCAACCCTAAAATGCAGACGACTCTTATCACGGTTTCTTCTTCTAGGCAGACTGGGACTAGGCACCAGGGAGTCTCATAGCTGCCCCCAACAGGTGCCCATGCCCCCAGGACAGGAAGCTCAACGGGTTGTATGTGGTATCGACTCTTCCATGATCCTCACTGTGCCTGGCCGAGCCCTGGCCTGTGGGAGCAACAGGTAAGCAGGTGCACTGGGTGATGAGTCTGGGCCTCGCCTTCCTTGGCTCCAAGTCTTCCATTCTTCATTGCCTGCCTCCCTCCAATGCCCAGAACCTAAGGGGGCTCAGGGTGCCACTTGATTCAATTAAAGGTAGGGTCTGACTGCAGGTGGACAAATCCTACTAGCCCCTGCCCAGATAGGTGCGCAGGGCAGTCTACAGAAATTGTTACTTGGATTTGGCTTCTGGCTCTGCCCTGAGGTTCAACAAGCTGGGCCTGGACCACCTCTCCCTGGGGGAAGAGCCTGCCCCCCACCAGCAAGTAGAGGAGGTTCTAAGCTTCATACCACTGAGCTCTGCACCCCTGGACCAGGAACCCTTGCTGAGTGTGGACCTAGGCACTGCTCATTCAGCTGCTGTGACTGGTGAGTAGGAGCTAAGCACACAAGCCCCAGGGGAACTCACCTGGCCTTCTTGGGACCTCTGCTGAGGTGAGTTCCTTCCTCTCCTTTTTCTGTCCCCACAGCCTCAGGTGACTGCTATACTTTTGGCAGCAATCAGCATGGGCAGTTGGGCACCAATGCCCGCCGGGGCAGCCGGGCACCCTGTCAGGTCCAAGGCCTTGAAGGGATCAAGATGGCAATGGTGGCCTGTGGAGATGCCTTCACCGTAGCCATTGGGGCAGGTGAGGGTGTGGATGATGTCCACAGGCGGAGGCATGGACGGTGGGAGTTTATGTTGGGGGCACTGGACTCAGTACCCTTCTGTTGGAGCCAGTATTGCTGTCTGATTGTACAGCTGCTTGCTCAGCTGTGCCTTCCCTCTGCTTCCTTCCTTGGGCTTTTCTCCGGCAGAGGGTGAAGTATACTCTTGGGGAAAAGGGGCCCGAGGTCGACTGGGAAGGAGGGATGAGGATGCTGGACTCCCTCGGCCAGTGCAGCTGGATGAGACCCACCCTTACGCAGTGACTTCTGTGTCTTGTTGCCATGGGAACACACTCCTGGCTGTGCGCCGTGAGTCCCCTTTTTCCACCTTACTTACCCAAGGGTTAATCCAGTTGCCTTCTGGTCCCCACCCCATCCCAAGCAATGAAAGCTTAAATCACCAAAAGCATCTCAGCCCTCACACGAATGAGCAGACGCTGCAGGGTAAAATTGTTGAGCTTCCCGCTTGGGTGACCAGGGGTAGATTTCTCCGGCCACAGTTAAGGGCTGCCTCACCGCCCCCCAGGACCCGCATGCATTCTTCCTTTACTGTCTGGGTCCACTGTTGACTCATAGGGTCCAGACACTAGGCCTAACAGAGAGTAGAGTAGAGTAGCTTGCTGGAGATACTGCCCTCTGGGAGGCTGCAGAGGTTCTCTTTGATGCTTTTCCAGCCATCACAGATGAGCCAGTCCCCCCCTGAGGCTCTAGGATGCACCTCCATGCCACCTTGACAGGAAAGCTTCTCTTCCTAAGTGTCCTGAAGAAACCAATCAGCACTCGGGAATGACCAGGATGGTCTGAAGCTTTACACTGCTCTTGGCCCTGGATGGGGAAATCGCAGCCACCCTGGCCTCCCTGCCACTTTCCCTCCCTACTTCTTCTTCCCTTCTTCAGTGTTCCTAGGTCCAGCCCAGCTGGAGTTGACATTTCAGACTTAGACCACCTTTGGCAAGTGGGGTCTAGGGCCTTGATGAAAGAGGGAATTGTGGCTTTGTGCAGTTCCTGTCCTGTCCTTAGCCAGTTCGAAAATATATCCCCTAGGCTTGCGTGAGTTCAGGGCCAGCCTGAACTACAAAGTGACACCCTGCCTCAAAAAACTAAAAAAAAAAATCCCTCAGCAGGAGCTGATGCCCTGTGATTTCAGGTATTACTGTATTCCCCATTGTAGAGGATAGAGTCACAAGTTAAAGTTTAGCCTGGCAGCTTAGTGAGGCCTTGTTTCAAAAAAGAAAAAAGAAAAAAATTGCCACCAGCTCCGTGCTTCAGAGCAGGGCGAGTAGAGCTTTTCATGGCCTGGGGCAGGGAGGTCCCTGGGATCCCATCACCCCTTTATCCTGAGGCAGGATCTGCACAACCTCCGAGAGCCTTCCTCCTCCACCGGAGTGCCTTTGCCTAGGTTGCCTATCGCCCCAAGTCTTTGCCCAGACCCGAATTTGGAGTAAAGACCAGACCAGTTTCTCAGAGGACTGAAAACGCTAATAAAAAAATAGCAACTGCCTGCCTGGAATATGGTTTCTTCGGGGGTGGGGAAACGGGTGGGGGCGGCAGTTCAGGACTGGGCTGGTCTGGATTGTGGTTGCAGGGCCACGGCAGTTGAGGGAGGAATGTGGGCGCAGCCCGCGGCTGAGGCCGAGGTTCTCTGGCCCAGTGCCCAGCCCAGCCTCCAAGTCTCAGCCGGGCTCTTGGAGCTGGTTGCCAGGCCTCCACTGCCTAGCACTTGGAAGCTGAGGCCCCTTGCCCCAGGGTGGCTTGTGGCCCCTGAGACCGAGTTTTGGCCTCCAGGGAAGCAACGGTTTGTGTGGTGGCCCTACACCCTCCCTGTACCGCCCCCCATCTTAATGCCTGGACCTTAGCGATGGGGAGAACCAGAGTCAAACTCTCGATCCCCTACCTTGCCCAGGCGACAGACAAGCCCTTACTTCCGGAAGCGGGCGAGCTAGCGACTCACTTTTGTGGCCGGGGGTGAGTCTAATCGTTCCGGCTGCTGGAGCTGAGTGCGCGCGGGGTGGGCGGGGCGCCGGGCGGGCCGGGCACTAGGACCGCGCGGGCGCGGCACCGCCCCCTCTTCCGGCGGGCAGGCTCGCGGGCCGAACCCTGGCCACGGCCGCCAGTCGGCGCCGCCCGGAGCCGAGCGCGGCCGGAGCAAGGCGCGGGCTGTGGGGTCGCCGCGTGCCCGGCCCCACTCACCCGTGCCCGCCCGCAATGCCCGGCTTCGACTACAAGTTCTTGGAGAAGCCCAAGCGGCGGCTGTTGTGCCCACTGTGCGGGAAGCCTATGCGCGAGCCCGTGCAGGTTTCTACCTGCGGCCACCGATTCTGTGACACCTGCCTGCAGGAGTTTCTCAGGTGCGGCTCGGGGGCAGCGGGGACGGCCAGTGTCGCCGAGGGAGGGCACTGCATGGGGAGGGGCTCAGGCCCAAGGCTCGCCGGTCCTTTGTCTTCGCCGCGCCCCCGTGACCTCAGGGGCGCCCGCCGTGACGTCACGGGACACCGGTGACGTCAGGCCCCGGGAGGGCCCTGCTCCCTGACGGGGGTCCCGGAGTCCATCTGTCCAGCGCCAAGGCGGCGGAACTCCGCGCCTCTCCGCGGGGCAGAGGTGAGAAGGACGCCCTTTCTGACTCGGGGCCGGCCCTCCCCCCTCACCTGAGAGCCAGGGCGGCCTCACCCTGAACTGTGACCCTTCTGGGACGAGAGGGACGAAACCTTCTGCCTCACGCAGCGCGTTAAGCATCTGGAGTTTTTAATCCGCATATGCTCCTAGAACGGCCGCTATTGTTCTCCCATTTCGCGGATGGTGAGACGAGATTCAAAGAAAGGCTGCGACTTGCCCAGGGTCACACAGTTGAAGGCTTAACTGGGATTCAAGCCCAGGATGCTTAGAGTCACACAATAGAGCTGACTGTGACGTTTCAATGCTTTGCTTAAGCGGGAATCCCTCGGCGGCTCTCTCCTAGAGTGTGGGGGGGTAAAGGCAGCGTTGAGGAGGAGGTGGTACTTTGGCTGCTGCTGGCTCCGGCCGGGGTCAGCAAGGGTCCCAGGTCCTTGCTGGACTAAGGTCAGCCCTGCCTGTGGGACATCTATCAAGTTTCTGGGCGTCCCGCGCCGTCTTAAATCTCCCGCCCGCGCGGGGAGCTGCCCGGCGGGGTGATGGGAGGCGAGGGCGGGTGTCCCCGCTCCTGGGGAGGTCGTGGCCTCGGAGCACTGGGGGAGCGGGCACAGCCGCTGTCTAGAGACTCTGCACGCTGAGTCGCTCCGCCAGGGAGAGCGCGGCCAGGGCTCCTGCTTCGGTGCTGCCTTCCTACGGCCCTCCGCGGCCCCTGGCTGGCGGAAATCTCATCAAGCTCTTTGTTTTCCGTCCCCGCGGCCGCCCCACTCTTGCCCTCGCACATGCTCCTGCTCTGGCTGCTGTGCAGCCCCCTCCTGCCTTTCCCTCTCTCCACCCTCCTCCCCGCAGAGTACACACTTAACTCCTCTACACACACGGGCCCATTGTCTCCTCGCTGTCCTTCCCGGCCCTCTGGCTTCCAGATGAGACCAGCTGAGCCGGCCCCCTCCCGCTGACCCACCCTCACTGCTTACTAGGGGAGGTGGGGGCGCCACCAGGCCTTTTCCCTCCTCAGCCCCCCTCGACTGCTTCTGCCCCTCCCCCCCGGAAATCCCCTCTTCCTCTCCCACAGCCCCCTCCCCCCATCCTGTCTTCTCCCCTGGGCC
>PVIC010020952.1:0-30059 GCA_004025085.1 Thryonomys swinderianus | reverse complement strand
TTTTTGAGACAGGGTCTCGCTTTGTAGTTCAGGCTGGACCTGAGCTCACTATGTAGCCCAGGCAAGCCTGGAACTCAGCAATCCTCCTGTCTCTGCCTCCCGAGTGCTGGGATTACAGGCGTGAGCCACCACGTCCGGAGACCGCTAACTTTTTTATCATCTTCAGTTCTGCCTCTTTCAGAGGGTCACATTTTTTTAATCGTACAGATCATTTTCTACTCAGTTTTGAAATCTATACATTCCACTTAGAATGCAGCTCAAATTGCATGGTAATTTGTATGCAGACATACAGAGTAAAATCAGAAAAACTTACTGAACTACAAGTGGCCAATACTCTTGAAATCTCTCTTCCGGGGCTGGGGATTTAGCTCAAGTGGTACTGCTCTGACCTTGGATGCACAAGTGCCCGAGTTCGTTCCCCGGTACCACAAAACGAAAGAAAAGAAAGAAACCTCTCTTCCAAGAAGGGTTCATGGAGGCATCACTCAGGAAATCTGGGGTTTATCTTTAAAATCCTATAGCATGCTACTTTGCTAGGCAGCGTTAAAACAGATAGGGAGAGGGGAAGGTGACCACAGGGAACCTCAGAAAATGGCAGATTTTTAGCTGAATCTTACAAAACGCTTGCCAGACACAGAAGAAGAATGGGCATTCCAAAGAGAAGAAACAGCACACACAAAATTACAGTCAAGAAAGAGAATACTATATTCAAGGAACATGGGCAACAGAACAGCTTTGTGACCCATGAATAGTGCGTGGGGAAGAGCATTGGACAGCAGGCTGAAATGCTGTGAATGCCACGCTTTATGGTATCAACACCAGAGGCCTGTGAAAGTTACTCAGCAAAGGAAGCACAGGTTCAGGCTTATGTTTTAGAAAGATGATTCGGGTGAGGCTCCATGGTACACATCTATCACCCCAGCTACTCTGGAGAGGAGGCCACAAGAGAGAAGCTGAAGCCCATCCTAAGGAGCAGCAGAGTGTGTGGAGCAGATCTCTGCGGGAAATGATATGTTAGAGAAAGTCAAGCTGTTATTTCTCTCCATAACACAAGAATTTGGAAGGACAAGGTACACCGAAGTGGAGATTACTAGGCCCCACCTTTTCTGGGCTCTCTGGAATCTCTGGGCTCATGGCTCTCGGTATCTCCAAATGTTCCGCACCAAGAATCATCAGAGCAATTCTTTTTTGCTGGGTGCTCGAACTGCCCAATTAAGAAACAACCAGTTACATCTGTTTGTGATGCCCTTCCAAACTAGCTCAAAAAGAAAAACAATTGTTTTAAGTCAAGCAATTATTAAATTATGCAGCAAACTGTCCCTGCAAATTCATGATTATGCAAATATTTAAGGGAGGAGATAAAGGATTTTAAAAACCGATATGTAAACACTGTCTTTTAAGAAATTGAGCTTAATGGTACACTTTAGGAATGCATTATGATCACATTCCTCGTTAGCAATCTGTACCTGGATATAATATATCTTCGTTCTTTTTTTTTTTCTCCATTGTCCTGCCCTCTCTTCAGGTTGCCTTTTTCAAAAAGGACTTGCGCCTGAGAAGATTCTGGCAGCTTTGGGAGTCCTGGAAACAATCCCCCAAGGTGAGGGCGGGGAGGGATTATTCCCACCAGTTCTGATAAAGCACTCCATGCTTACGCTTATTTGGGTACCAGGAATTACTTAAGTAATGTCATCTCCAGTTTCCGGGAAACCAAAGTCATCTGCGTTAAGGTTCAGCCTCAATTTCTACTTTGTAGAACGACGCGCTGGGCAAAAGTGACAACTCTGTAAATTCTCTTGCTTCCATCCCGGTCTCCAGGGCGCGCGGGGAGGTGCCAGCCGCCTCCCGGACCGAGGAGCCGAAGAGGAGCCCTTCCCCAAGATTTAGCTATGCCAAGTCTACAGAAACGCCAAAAGTAGCAGATCCCGGGGCGGGGACAACAACGTGGCACCCACCCCTCACCCCGCCCCCCGGGGCGCCGCGCCGCGCACTCCCCTCTGCGCCGGGGTCCTCAGAGGTCCGGGAGGCGGAAGGTGGGGCCCGCGGCGAGGTGGGGCGGGACTTGGCAGGCCCCGGAGCGGAGAATGGCGCCCATTGGCCGCGGGCGGTGACGGCGGGGGCGGGGCTCCGGGCCCTCTGGGGAGGGGGTGTGCGCCGCCCGTGTCAGTTTTGGGATCCCAGAGCCCGTCTCCCAGCTGGGCCCTCGCGCGTTCCCACCGCGCGCTCTTCGCTACGGAGCACTTTGTTCGTTCCCTGCTCTTCCCGCTCTGCTGCCCTGAAAGCCGGCCTCGCCACAGCCCTGCACCCGACAGCGGACTCACGGACGGAGCCGCTCCGCGCACCGCCCCGACCGCCCGTGCCCGCGCAGTCCCCGAGGAGCCCGCGCCGCCTTCATTGATGCACCCATTCCAGTGGTGTAACGGTGAGTCCGCAGGCGCCGCGTGGGGCCCGGGGCTGCGCGGCCGGGCGTATCCGCTGCCTGAGCGCTCCGGCGTCCCAGCGCCCCGGCGCCCCGAGCTGCGCGCCGCGCGGAGTTTGAAACAACCCGGCTTAGAGTGCAGCGCCTCGGATCGCCTGGCCGTTCGGGGCGTGGGACCGAGGGCGCCCGGCCTTTGTTGGCCCTCCGGCCCTGCTCCCCGCGCCCCCGGCTTTGTGCGCTCCGGCTCTGTTCTTTGTTGTGGTGCTGGGGAATTAAATCCGCGCTCGGGCCGGGATCTCCTAGAGGGAGCTCAAGTTCCCGGCCTGAAACTTTGCAGGCTATTTTAAATATGTATACAATGCGGCGTGCGAACGCTGCGCGGGGGCGGCTGCTCTCTCTTTGTTGGACGTTGAGTCCGTGGAAGACGCTGCTTAAAGACTGTCGCTTTAGGGAATTGTTGTAACCTTGGCAGAGTTATCTCGGTGCCCAGCTATCCTTGGGGCGCCAGGCTGCCTGGGAGGGAGCTTGGGTTCTCCTCGTGAGCCTGGGAAGTGGCCACGTCTTCCGCACAGAGCCCTCACCCCGCCGACAACCTCACCTGGGTTGTGCTACTAAGTCCGCTTAGCTCACCGTGGCTTTTTTAGCCCGTTCCTGCGATTCAGATTACACTTGGGAATTCTCGTCTGAACTACCCGAAAAGGAGAGTCCTTCCGAACGAATTGTTGCAAATCCGCCCACCCCTCCCGCAGGTATCTTAGAGTCTGGATAGTCTTTTTCTACCGCTCGAGAGCTTGGAGGAGCAGCTGGCCTTGCCTGGGCGCCTGCTGGCTGCTGGGGAGGGGGCCCCATTCTTGAGAGTAGACTCCTGCCAGATCTTGGATTAATTATTTCAAGAGGCTTTTGTTTTAAGGCCGGGTCGGGGCAGTGTGTCTGTGAGTGTCCTCCATCCCCCTTCTTCCTCCTTTTGCTAGTCGGGTCTAATTTCCTGAAAATGAACCGAGCTGTGTGTGATAGGCCGATGATGGGGCGGGCCGAGGACGGACGGTGCATCCCAGCATCTGGGAAAGATTCCCGCGGCTGTGGGGAAGGAGAGGCAGTTCCCAGATCCGCTGGCCTTTCTTGGCCAGCCCTTCTCTGACGTCATTCTGCTCGTGGGCTGCCAGCTGAGATGAGGCTTTCTGATGTCAGGTTCTCATGGGTTGTTGAGACAATGGCATGGAGACTGCGGGACTGTGGCCCCGTCGCCAAGACTGGACTTCTTCTGGGTGATGCTTGAGACCCCTGGGGCTCTTGCTGGGCTTTTCTCTTTCCCTACACGGTACAGGGGTTTTAATCCAAGCCCTTGCCCATGCCAGGCATCCAGCCTACCTCTGTGCCCACCCTACACCCCCAGCCCTCGTCTCACTTCCTAAGGTGACAGACGACTGTCCTTTGGCTCCGGTGAGGAGGCAGCCCCTTCCTGCCCCGTTGGAAAACAGCCAGAGCCCCTGTGATGTGTGTGTGTGTGTGGGGGGGGGTATTCTCTGCCCTTATAATTTTTAAAGGAATAACTTCGTTATTTTTTGGCCAATATTCTTCCCCCCATTTCTGTTTCATACTACAGGCTGTGCGTTCTCAAACAGAAAATCTAAAACAAGTCTGAAACTTTTTTTTTTTTTTTTTTTGAGACAGGGTCTCACTTTGTAGTTCAGGCTGGCTCTGAGTTCACTATGTAGCCCAGGCAAGCCTGGAACTCAGCAATCCTCCTGTCTCTGCCTCCCAAGTGCTGGGATTATAGGCATGAGCCACCATGCCCGGCACAAGTCTGAAACTTTTTTTTTTTTTTTCCTTTTTGAGACAGGGTCTCACTTTGTAGTTCAGGCTGGCCTTGAGCTCACTATGTAGTCCAGGCAAGCCTCGAACTCAGCAATCCTCCTGCCTCTGCCTCCCGAGTGCTGGGATTACAGGCGTGAGCCACCACGCCCGGCCTGAAACTTTTTGAAGTGCCTGATTACCATAAGTTAAAAATTCCATGCCATGAAGCAGTTTCCAGCCAAAAATTACTTAAAATATCATATAAAGGGGCTGGAGATTTAGCTCAGTGGTTCCAGTGCCTGCCTAGCAAGCATAAGGTCCCTGGTTTGATCCCTGTAATCACATACAGTGATATGATATTGGGGGTGATGACTCATGCCCACCAGCAATCAGTACCACGCCCCACAGTGCTGGGCATGGTGGCTCACACCTGTAATGGGGGGGCAGAGGCAGGAGGATTGCTGAGTTCAAGACTTGCCTGGGCTACATAGTGAGCTCAGAGCCAGCCTGAACTACAAAGCGAGACCCTGTTTCAAAAAAAAAAAAAATCATATAAAATTGCCTTCAAGCTATATGTATTGGGTATATATGAAATATAAGTAATTTCATATTTAGATTTGGGCTCCACTTCCATTATGTATACACAAATATTAAAAACCTAAAGGAAAAAAATCCAAAATCTAAACACTTCTGAAGAATTTTGACTCAGGCCATGATACAGGCAAGTGGACAGTTTCCTCTTAACTGCAAAGGTCTCCCCATCCGCCCAGTCTGTGCCTCAGGCTCCCAAGCTCTCCTGAGTCCCAGAGCCCAGTGAAAGCCTCTGTGGGATGGGAAAAGATGGCAGAGGTAAATTGAATAGCTGGGGCCACAGTGCCCACAGGGCACATGCCCTCTCCAATAGCAGCTGCTACGGCTCTGCCAGTTCCCAGAAGAGGAAACAAAATGAGGTTATTTTTTGAAGGGACCCGCAGTATGTCAGGATTGCCCTCACAAAAGGTATGTGGAAGAGTTAGGGGGGCTGTAGTCCTTTATAGGGCATAAACTGCTGCTGGAGAGGAGGCGGGCACAGATGGCTACATCATCCCTGATGGTACAGTTTTCTAGAAGGGGAGTCCTGAACCCTCTACTGGTGTAGACTGAAGGTTGGCTCTTCTGTAGGCCAGGCTGGCCTCGAACTTGCAGCGATCCTCTGGCCTCAGCCTCCCAGATGCTGGGAAGACGTGTATTCGCCACTGAGCCAAGCTGAAGTAAGGTCTGCGTGGAACACTGATCTCCCTTTGGCATGTAGCGAGTGTCTTAGTTACTTTTCTCTCATTGCTGAGACAGAATACCTGACACCCAGAGTTAGAGGGGAAAGTTTATTTAGTTGATTTAGAGAAGCTTCACTCCACAGTCAGCTGACTCCAAGAGAGGGTGACTCCAGAGAGGCCACAATTCAAGCCGGTGGAAGACAGTCACAAAGTGAGCAGGAAGGAACTTTTTTATTTTATTTTATTTTTTTGCTTTTTGGAGACAGGGTCTGGCTTTGTAGTTCAGGCTGGCCCTGAGCTCACTATGGTGCCCAGGCAAGCCGCTGCGAACTCAGCAATCCTCCTGTCTCTGCCTCCCGAGTGCTGGGATGACAGGCTTGAGCCACCACGTCCGGCATTGTGGTATGCGGTGTTGGTTGTTGGTGGGCGTGTCTCCACGCCCAGCATTATATGTGGTTACCGGGGATCGAACTCAGGTCCTTGCGCTTGTGAGGCAGGCGCCGGAAACACTGAGCTAACCCTCCGGCTCTCTTTTGTTTTTTTAAGACTGAGTCGCACTATGAACTGGCCTTGAACTATGTAGTCCAGACTTGCCTTGAACTTCCAGGTTGCAGTGATCCTCCTGTCTCAGCCCCCAAGTGATGAGATTATTGGCACATGCCATCCATAACTCAAGAAGGAACTTAGCAGTGTCTTTCTGCCTCATCTTATTCAGACTACTGAAGGTGGGCAGCACTTACACCCTTAATCCTAATGCCCTTGAGCCTAGCGTTGCATCTCTTCTTTTATTCTTTTTTGGGGGGGGTAATCAGGGATTGAACTCCAGCCCTTGTGTTTCCAAGGTAGGTGCTATACCATTTGAGCTAAATCTCTGGCCCCTAGCATTGCATGGTGAATCAATTCCAGCATCACACACTCTGGATCCAGACACCTCTGCAAAAGTCCCACCTGTGACGACCACATGAGGCTTTGAGGGGCCATCTAGACACGAACCATCTCAGAGAGTAAATATTTCAGTGGGAAAGGACGTGGAAAACAACTTACTTTCTAACTCCTGCTGGAGCCTGGATGGCTCTTGCCTTCCTGTTGGGCACAACAAACTTTAGTAGCTAATTATTGCTTTTAATTCTCCCCTTAATCAAGAGGCCTTTTGGAATAAGAGCTTCGTTTGCTTTCTGCTTCCCCACAATGTCTAGGTCAGTACATAAAGCAGGGCTTCAACAATATGTGTTAGTTGACTGGTTATTTATTAGCTGAAGTCAGTTTCTGGGCAGTTTTCCCGAACATCACTCTTCTTACTTTTAAGCAAGATCTTTTGCCAAGGGGCCCAGGTTGTTCTGAGAAAGTGGGGAGTTCTTTATCTGTTAACTAGTTACTGAGTAAGCCAAACACCAGGCCAGGCCCTGGAGAACATGCAGAAGTCCAGACTGGTGTCTTCAGATCCCGGGGTGTCCAGGCTTGTTAGGAGGATTGTATGTACTTGGTGACTTGAGTTTTGTTTGCAGGAGAGACTTATTGGTACCATGGTATGTTTCTTTCCTTTTTTCTTTCTCTGGCTTTCTTTCTTTCTTCCTCTCTCTCGAGACAAGAGTCTGACTGTGCATTCTAGGCTGGCCTTGAGTTTTCTATGCAGCCCAGGCGAAAGAACTTCTCTATTCCTTTTGCCTCAGCTTCCTGAGTCCTGGTACTTCAGGTGTGCACTGCCCTGCCTGGCTTTGTACCTCACTTTTTTTTTTAGATACGTTCTCACTGTGTAGTTCAGGTTGGCCTTGAGCTCACTATGTAGCACAGGCAAGTCTCAATCTCAGCAATCCTCCTGCCTTGGTCTTCCAAGTGCTGGGATTACAAGCATGTTGTATGTGGTTACCAGCATTGAACCAAGGACCTTGTGCTTGCTAGGCAGGCGTTGGAACCACTGAGCTAAATCTCCGGCCCAGTACTTCACTTTTTATGCTGCAAAACTTTGTGCCTCTTTTCTTTCCAATGGGACAAGGTCATCTAATCATTCTTCTACACTTGCTGACCCTTTGTTTCTATTCCAGTGTTTAATCCATGTTTGAGTCAGAGCGAACTGATCTGATGCTGGGAGCCAGGGGAGAGGAAGTGGTGCGGCTGTAGTGCTGTGGGAACTAGGAAGAGGAGACTCCCTGGCCTGTCACCAAGCCGGGGCTTGTGGGCTCCACAAAGGAGAAGGGAGCCCTATGCAGGGATGGGTGGAGAAAGGTGTGCAGGCAGGCAGGGAAAGACTGGAGCAGAAATCCCAGCCAAGGTGGTGCATTCCTGCAGTCACAGCACCTTGGACGTCTGAGGCGGGAGACTTGCAAGCTTAAGCTCAGCCTGAGTAACTTAGACTCTGTCTCAAAAAAAAAAAAGGTAAAAAGGAGTTGGTGACATTGCTCCCCGGGTGCAGTGAGTCCCCAGTTCCACAAAGAGGGAGAGACACTGACGAGATTGGCGCGGGACAAGGCGTCATGCTGGATGGAGATGCTGAGCGAGAGATTACAGGGAGCCTGCGAGCTGACAGGAGTTTGGAAAGCGCGTGTGTCAGACATGTGGGGGAGACGAGAGAGGGAACCAGAAACAGTGAAGGCGCCGAGGAGGGAACCAGCGAGCGCAGGTGATGAGTGCACAGACCTGCTTTGGGGCGCAGAACGGGGGGTGTGGAAGAGGCTGCAGGGAGCCCGCTGGACCTGTCAGAGGTGAGGGCCGGGGCACGCTGTGGGCGTTGACTTCCTGTCTCCCCAGCAAGCTGGGAAGCACTGGTAATTGTCAGGTAGAACTTTATGGGGTGCTGTAATGGGTCCTGGCTGCGAACCAACATGTAAGGAAAGTGCCCAGAACCCAGAGCCCAAGTGCAGAGAACCTTTTGGAGCTGGCCCATTGTAGCCGCCTGGCTGTGGGCCGGTTATTTGTGACTGAGTCTCTTTCTCATAGGCGGTAAGGTAGCGTGTTTCTGAGGCATTGCAGGGATGTTGCTGGAAGGCAAACGTGGCCTGTAGCCCCTGCTACTTACTCTAAAGGCTAAGACAGGCGTTCCAGGCCAGACTGGGCAGCGTAACACGACCCCACCTGCTTATAAAAGCAAATAGCACACTGGTGTGGTTGAGATGCGGCCGCTACAGTGTGTTCTGCTTGATGGCGGTTTCCTCCTTTCCTTTCTCCATGGCTTTCCTCAGCCTTGGCTTTTCATCAGGCTGTTCTCTCTCCAGCTACAACTTGACTCCCATCTTTTTTGGGAGACATGACAATAAGAAAATCCAGTGGCTTTTTTTTTTTTTTTTTTGAGACAGGGTCTCCCTTTGTAGTTCAGGCTGGCCCTGAGCTCCCTATGTAGCCCGGGCTAGTTTAGAACTCACAGCAATCCTCCTGTCTCTGCCTCCTGGATGCTGGGATGACAGGTGTGAGCTATCACACCCAGCATTGTGGTATGTGGTTACCAGGAATTGAACTCGGGGCCTTGCGCTTGCTGGGCAGATGCTGGAACCAGTGAGCTAAATCCCCATCCCACAGTAAGAAAATCTTGAAGCCGAGCCTCTCTTTGTCTTCTAGTCCAGAGGCTGGTCACATACCCAAGTCAACAACTACCAGCCAAGAGGTAACGACCACTGCACTTGGAGGGCCTCTCAGTGACTCCATTCCGAGTCATTGAGTCTGGTGTGGGCCTGTGATGCCACCTTCCTAACAAATCCCCATGGGCTGCCACTGCCACTGTGGGTTTCCAGTCAGGGGCACTGACCAGGCAGGGAAGCGGTGACTGACTCCCAGCCCCCACCGCTGCCCTCCGCAGTGCCGGCCTCTTCTTGAGGTGAACAATTTCTATTCTAGTCCTGGCGCAACTTGTCTTCTGGGGTGAGTGGCTTAATGGTGATGAATGAGCTTTGCAAATGCACTTTGCAATTTAACAGCCTATTTCTTACAACAGCATTTTCAGTCTTCTCATCCTACTCATTTTCCTGTGACAGAATGACGCTCAGAGAGGTAAATTTTTAAAGGTCATCACAGCCCAACAGAAAGCGGTGGGTTGGTACTTTCTCACCTAAGTCTGTTCATTTTGCTGTTATGCTCCTTGGTCTTCTACCTGGTAGAACCGAGTTTTTCATTTTTTTGCACATTGCCTAAATCCTGGGTCCCTTTAAGTTCTTCATATAGTACTCCATTTCACAGATCGGGTAAGTAATTTCTCCAAGATAATGTAGCCAGTTAGAGAGCTATCAGCCCAAGCCTCTGAATGAGAGGGTGGGCTCAGAGCTTGCCGTTCTTGCTGAAACAGTAGTCAGAACAGCCCGGGATAAATTTCTAATATCAACTCTTTTTTTTGCAGGGTGTTTCTGTGGCCTGGGACTGGTTAGCACCAACAAGTCCTGCTCAATGCCACCCATCAGTTTCCAGGACCTCCCGCTCAACATCTACATGGTCATCTTCGGCACAGGCATCTTTGTCTTCATGCTCAGCCTCATCTTCTGCTGCTACTTTATCAGGTTGGTGGACACTGACTGACCTTGGGGAAATACATCAAGGAGGGAGGAGGCCCAGAAAGATTCTAACCGTCATGCGTGAGCACTGCTGGGAGGACAGGCATGGCCTGCTGCCTTTCATTGGGCCTTTGGGACTTGGTGATCCTGTTTATTTCATTCTGTTAAGTTGTCTCAGAGCCTATGAGGCCACCTGTCTCTCGCCCAGGTGTTCTAGAATGGCTCTTTGGGGGCTGTAGCTGGTGACCCCCCACCTGCCCCTCTCTTGTCCCCCACTCATGTCCTTTGGGCGGCCAGGAACAGGTGGGCACCGGTGGCTTCTTCCTTTGCCCTCCTGGAAAACCCTGTGGTCGGCTTGCCTGGTGCTGATAGTGGGCAGCTGGTGTTGACAGATACCTGTTTGTTCTGCTCTGCAAACTCTTTTTCTAGAAAAGTATTCCTTTTTACTAGTGCACGTTTGCCATACGTAATGGTGACATTCCTCATGGGATGTTGGTACATGTACATCACACATCATTTTACATCCTCTCCCATAAGTTCTTCTTTTTGACAGTGGGAAAAAAAAAAGGGAATAACTTCTCATTTCTTCATAACCCAGGGAAAAGTCAAGCTGGGCCGAGGCAGTCAAGCTCCAAAAACCATTTTCTCTTCTTCCTGTTGAAGTCGTGGGAACTGGTGGCTGTTTTCTACAGAATGGTTTGCTGCGATTGGTATTTAGAGGGAAACCCAGGAGGCGGTGTTTGTACCTGGGATACACTGTTGGTTCTGGCAGTTTCTAGTGCTGGGGGCCTGTTGTGTGTGTCGGAGAGGGTTGAACATCTGAGTCCTCACAGCCAGCTGTGGTGAGCGTCTCCATCCCCAGCCACACCTATTATCAAATGTGTGACGATGTCAGCTGGGCCCTGATCAGCTCACTGCAGATTAAGGCAAAACCATCCTAGCTTCCTGCTGAGGAGCCCCACTGGGTGCCAGCTTCAGCTAAGAAGCAGCTCACAGGAAATGGACGTCTTTCTGTGTTCTCCAAGCGCGAAAGAGCTTCTCTGAGGAAGAGACATCCTTTCAGGCCTCGCTTCTGAGTCCACGTTGGCCACCTTGGGCCTCTTCTTCCTTGAAAATTCGCATAAGAATTCCTAGGTCAGGGACCCATGCAGAGAAAACAGTAATTTACTTTCTCTCTTGACCAGTTGAGTATGAAATTTGTATTTAATTCTTAAGTGGGGACGAAGGTGGACTTGTCTGTATCTCCCCTCCCGGCCCTTCCCTTGTCTGGTCCCTGAAACCTAAGTCTTCTCCTTTAAACACTTGGGAGCACTCTGACCTTGCCCTATAACTCCCATATCAAGCAGTTCCCTCACTTCCCAGAAGGCTAAAAGTGGACACATACCAAATACCAGAGACTTACTAGGATGAGGGTGGGAAAAATGTACAAAACCAGCCCCGTTTGGCCCCTTTTCACACACATATGCACACACACTCACACACCAAACAGCAGAAGTAATCGAGGACATTGAGATACTCTGGCCTGGAGGTGGGTGGGCAGGGTTTATTTCCTAACTGTGCCACTTGGCATGACCTTAGGTTTTTCAGCTACTCTTTGCCAAGGGCTTCTCTGTGTGCCAGGCATTGTGGTCAGCATTTTGTGGACCATTTAGCTCACTCAATTCCCTGAACAAGCCCACAGTCTCAGTGTGTGCCCACTGTATAAATGAAGACATTCATCTTGTGACAGCTGAGGCTCTGCCCAGAGTCCTTCATCGAGATGGACCCTGTGTGGGCTGGTGTGCTCACAGTCAGCTGGTCTGCAGACCCTCCCACAGGTTTGCCCACTGTGAGTCTTGTCCTCATCAGGAAGTAGAGGAGCCCTTGTAGAGTCAGAGCCCACTGTCTGATGGCTGGGCATTGGGTCCCGCCGAGCACAGGCTGGAGATTTGTGTACCACTGACCAGTTTCTCTTTATTTAGCTGAGGGAAAAGAACACAGAGCAGTCACCCCATGATGCTAAAGTCTGACCCCACTGGGCGCCACTGGCACCCGCTGTCCCCCTGCAGTCATCTGCCCCTTGTCTGTGCCCCCTGTGCAAAGCCACTGACCCTAGCCAAGGGGCTCAGTGCTATGTGGAATGTAAGACTATATATAGAATGACACACAAGCGCAAAAGCCACTTCCTCTGTGTGCTTCTTGGTTTCCTCCTCAGCCAAAATAGGCCCACGGCCACACTGCTCCTGACCCGATGAGCTCACAGCCAGGGCCAGCTGCTGCTGCCGGCTGCCCCTCACTCCACCTCCGTCCCCCAGGGCTGACCTCTGCCCTGCACAGGATGGAGGGGCTGGTGCAGTACGAACAGGCAGGAAAGGAACGGTTATCTTCAGGATCTGGCTGCATTATTGTTTGATCTCAAAGGGAAACAAGGAGCGGGAGAGCCGCTGGCAGTGGCTAGGAATGGTCTCATTGAAATCAGGGTATTTTTAGTTGCTTTGCTCAGCCAACAACTGAGAAGGCCACCTGTCCGAAGTGGCTGGCTCTCCGTACCCAGCTGGGATTACCCAGGGCTTTGCTTTTTGCTCTTTTCCTTGCAAGCTTTTTGGGCCCCATTTCATCATGATCTAATCTTTCCTGAGCTGGATTCTTTACCCAGGACAAAGGTGCCGCTCTGATGCCCTCATTCTGAGTGTTCTGAAGGATGCCGGTGAGACCATGAAAGGGAGCACACTGGAGGAGGGGCTGGAGGGGGCCTTGCGTGCTGCAGACGGGAGCCCTGTGCACACCACAAGGTGCCCTCCACATTCCCCCAGAGGAGTTAGACATCGGGAGGAACAGCGGGCATAGCGACACACACCTGCACACCAGAGGTTGAGGCGGGGGGCGGGTCTGAGGTCAGCCTGGATTACATGGCGTTCAGGGTTGGCCCAGACCACATAGTGAGACCCTGTCCCAACCCCCACCACAAAAGGATGCAATGTTCATCTAACGAGTTTAATTACCACAAGTGCAACACAGAGACGCCCACACACACACAGGGGCTCGTCACCACTTCCTTCTTTACACTGTCTGTGCCTCATAATGGTGCAATAGTGTGCTTCTCCCAGCTCACTTCAGCTTGTACATCTCTGCCGCTGTCCCTCCCATTTGCAGGTTGGGGGCACGAGGCAGGTCGTGAGCCTCTTCTGGGCTGAGCGGGAGTCCTCTGCCTCCTCACGGATACACGGTGGGACCCCTTAGGCTGTTAGCCCAACCAGCCCGGAGCAGAAAGCACAGGGCGGGAGCGGGAAGGGGCCGTGGGTGAGCAGCTGCCCAGCACCAGCACCTGGCCGCTGTCCCCCTGCAGGGACTCCCCAGAGTCTCCACGCCCCGCCGTGCCCTGTGACTGGCTCCTCTTCAGGAAGGGCGAGGAGACTGCCAGGCAGATCTTATCATCCACCCTGTACTGCTTCTTCCTCAAACTCAGGGGCAGTTTCACCCTGTGCGGTGCCCAGGGCATCCTCTCGCCTTTGGCCGGGCTACGCTGCCTGCGTTTTCTCTCTTCCCCAGATCCCGAGTCTTCTGTACAAGGTCATATAAAGAGCTGAGGCTTGGTGGGTCTTGAGGTTCTGTCCCACCGCTCAGCTCTTCTGACAGTGCAGGTTCAGAAATGGGGCCCAGCTCTGTGCCAGTCACACACACTCAAGTCTGCTTGTTTTTCCATTTCCTCTGGTGACACAGCTCAAACCTGAGGCCTCAAGCACCATGCCCTTGAGCTGCACCCCAGCCCTGTCTTTCTGTCATGAGATGCAATTCTTTTGTTATTGTGTTCATTTTTATGAGTTATTACTTTCTGTTTTCAAACATTGACGAACAAGAGCCGTTCTTAGTTTGAAAACAGGTAGTAAGTGAACTATATTTGGCCCCTTATCTGGCCCTGCTCTAATTTCATGGGTTTCGGTGGTTTCTTCCAAAACCCAGGCCTGTGTTAGACATAACCTGGGAGGTCCCGGGGTACAGCTAAGGGGTAGGGTGTGGGCTGACATGCATGAGGCCCTGGGTTGGATTTACAGCCAAAATAAAACACAAGTACCGAGGGTGTAGCTCAGCATGGTGGGCCTAAACTCACTCCCCAGTGCTGCAGGGAGAAAAGGGAGCAGAGAGGAGGAGCAGGGAACGGAGGGAGGAAGGGAACTGCCAAATTCACAGTAAGTCTCCTCCACTGGAAGAAAATCAGTGCCTAACTGATTCCAGCGTTTTGCATGATAAGCTACTCAGACAGCCACAGATGTAACGAGAGGTAAGTGTGTCCTGAGACCTAACTACATCCTCAGGGCTGTGTCTGGGGATGGTCATGTTTGGTTGCAAAGAGAATAACCAGACTTCAGTTCAAACCCACACACCACTGCCAGCTGGCTCCGTGAGTCTCTGGCAAATGACTTAACCTCTCTGGGCCGCATTTCCTCCTCTGCAGAGGAAAGTGAGTCCTGCTTCTAAGCTGTTTGGATCCTTGAGAACACACTTGACTATAGCGGTATCCAAGTGTCATTGAGCAAGTGCCGATGAGCCGTTAGGCCGCCTGTCAGTACCAGCATGCTGTGTTTGGAGAGGTTGGCACTTGCAGGCCACCAGCCTGGTCAAAGGGAGAAACCGGGACAGTAAGGTGTGTGTGCTTTGGTTCCTGAATACTTGCATTCTCCAGATGGGAATCCCTGAGGATCTCAGTGAGTCGTTAGTCCTACCGTCCTGGCTTAGTGGAAATGTCCCCTTTAAGAATACCCGTCACGGGCTGGATGGTTCCAGCGCCTGCCTCGCAAGCTCAAGCTCCTGAGTTCAATCGGGTAACCACATAGAATGCTGAGCGTGGTGATTCACACCCACCAGCACTCAATACCACATACCACAGCACCGGGCATGGTGGCTCACACCTGTCATCCCAGCACTCGGGAGGCAGAGACAGGAGGATTGCTGAGTTCGCGGCGGCTTGTCTGGGCTACATACTGAGCTCAGGGCCAGCCTGAACTACAAAGTGAGACCCTGTCTCAAAAAAAAAAGAATACCTGTCACCTTGTCACTCTGCCTAGTTTGGATGCTGAAGGAGTTTCCCTGCTGGGAAATTGCGGGAGAGCAAAGACGCTGTTTGCAGCACTTTGCTGGAGAAGCTCCCGCTGCACATGGGCCCTGGCCGTCCATCAGCAAGCGTTTAGTCTTCACCTGAGTCCGGGTGGCACAGTAGGTCTGAACCCTGCCCCGTAGTGCCTAGAGGCCAAGCACTCCTCTGTTGGCCTGGCAGAGAGCCAGGCTCGCCTGCTGTGATGGCCGCGCCTGCTCTGGTAGAGTAACCTGTTCTCCACGCTTCTTTCTCCCCCAGCAAACTCCGGAACCAGGCACAGAGTGAGCGCTATGGCTACAAAGAGGTAAGCTGCCCCTTCCCCTGGCACCTGCTCCCTCCCCAGGCACCCTGGACCTCATCGCTGGGCCTGCCCGGGCCAGCTCCTTCCTCCCCTACAGCCAGCGCTCCTTGCTTGGTCCTCCAGACTCACGCCTCCACTTTGCCCCCAGGTGGTGCTTAAAGGCGATGCCAAGAAGTTACAGCTCTATGGGGTAAGTGGCCCGGTGGCAGTGGGAGGAGGCCCCGGCAGGTGAGGGAAAGAGCACCCTAGTCCAGCTCTCGGCTTTTTACAAGAGTCTCTCTCAGCCCTGTCTCTGTGTCTCCTTTGGCCACATCAAAGGGACTCCTCCCACAGGTAGTCCTGTGGGAATTCTCCGCTGGGGCAGGGCTCGGAGGGGTCACAGGAGGGCTGGGGGCGGTGACACTTGGCAGCAGGAACACTGAGGATTTGAGCCCTGCATGAGTCGCGACACGAGACTGTAGGAGCTTGGGGGGAGGACAGTGCCGGTAACTGAGGGAACAATGCCACCTTGAAGCCTTGTGTGATGTGAAGAAATTCATGTCCTGTCTCCGGGAGGCGTGGTTTTTTCCTCCTCTCTTCCCTCTTCCTCGCTCTGCCTTCTCTCTCACACTGAGCACTGAGGTCAGGCCCTCGCCTGCAGTGAGTACACACTCCACCACTGACCCGAACCTCTGCCTAGTCCATCCCCCCACCCTTTGGTTTTTCAACACAAGGTCCTGCTACCTAGTCCACTTTGGACTTGAACTCACACCGTGTAACCCAGGGTGGCCCTGAACTTGGAATCTTCCTTCCTCAGCCACTTGAGTGCTGGGATCACAGGTGTGTGCCACCATGCCTGACCATATTTTTTTATATTAAATTTTTGTCAAATAAACCATCATGATATTAAAAAGCATGGTAGCCAGTGCAAGGCAGACACATGATTAAAGGGTGCTGCACTGTTGAGGCAGTTTTGTAAAACAGGCTAAATTTCTGTCTGACAAGGAAAAGGCGGGGAGCTCAGTGTTCTCGGGCCGGGAGGGGAGGATCGTGCTGAGGCGGGTGAGCGGCCTCTGCTCACAGGCCTCCCCTCTCTCCACAGCAGACCTGCGCCGTGTGTCTGGAGGACTTCAGGGGGAAGGATGAGCTCGGCGTGCTCCCGTGCCAGCACGCCTTCCACCGCAAGTACGTGGGCGAGTAGGTAGGGGGTGGTGGGGAACCTCCCAGTCCCTGCCTGCTCCCACCTGCGCTGGCCAGCGGTGGCCTAGATTCTGCCCTGCCCGAGGGCACGCCAGCCAGAGGGCTTAGGCTGGGGCGGGCATAGGGCTGTTCTTGTTCTGAGAAGCAGCTGGGCCCTTGGAGGCAGCCGGGGCGTCTGCCCGGAGAAAACGGCCCTTTGTTCGCAGGTGTCTGGTGAAGTGGCTGGAGGTCCGCTGCGTCTGCCCCATGTGCAACAAACCCATCGCTGGGCCCACGGAAGCGGCTCAGAGCATCGGGATCTTACTGGACGAGCTGGTGTGAGGACGCGGACAAGACCTCGCGCTCGGGATGCCCGGCCTGCTCCCATAGCCGCGACCGGAGGACTGTTGGATGCTGACGCTCGCATTCACCAGAAGGGGAGGCGGCGCAGGGCTGGCATCCCACCCTGAGGGTGAGACTGCCCGGCTTGCCCCACCGCTCTGCCTCCTGCAGCCCTCCTGGCTCCCAGTCCCTGTGGCCTCACCCAGACAGTGCCCTGGCGCTGGGCCTCTTCCTGCCTCGTCCTGCCCGGAAGGAATCCACTCCTCGCGGGCCGTGGACCTCCAGCCCCTCCTGCCTCTGCGTTCCCACTGAGGCGAGAGGCTGGCCCTGCTGCTGCACCCGCCGCCGCCCTCCCTACTCCGCCGAAGGATAGAAGGGAAGGAAGCAAAGACCGAGGAGCCGCGCCCCTGCCGCAGTGGAGAGCAGGGCCCTCTGCGCGGAAACAGTCGATGTTTACAAGGCACCCGGGCACAGGCTGGCCGAGGCAGGCTGGCTGCGGGTGGTTCGGAGCTGACACCTGCCCCACTAGGATCTGAGGTGCTATCTTTCTCCCCATCCCTGCCTCGGCCTCAGCCGTCTGGAGCTTCCTCGACCCCTGGGGTTGCAGCGCCCCCCGGAGGAAGGCCTGTCTCTCACCCGCTCTCCTGGGGGCTTTCTCTAAGGGAGTGAGAGGGGCCTGGGGCAGGTGTGGGGACTTACAGTATCAACGGACACCGGCTTCTGCTCTGTAAATAGTATTTTTGTACTTCGTCCTCACCGTCTCAGGCCCTATGCGAGGGATTCCCCGCAGCAAAGGGGTAGGAGTCCTCCCTTCCTCCCGAGAGGGTGAGGGTGGGAGAAGGGTATGTATTTAAAGAAAATTAAATTTAATAACATTTTTGTCTAACCCATTTGCCTGTGGCTGTGGCTCTGCCTGTTGGCCTCTCTGACGGTAGAGGGAACAGTTGTCTAACTGACCCCTCCTGTTTTCCAGCCCCCACCCAAACGCACGCAGAGGTGTTCCTAATACCTTCAAGTTTCGGAGGGTCTCGGTATGTCGCCCAGGTTGGCATTCAAGTTGCCGTCGTGCCTACGCCCCCGAATAGCCTGGGGCGCAGGTGTTACCTCCATACTCGGCATTATTACCCTTCAAATCAGCCAGGCATGGAGGTGCTGCCTGTAATCCCAGCCTCCGAGAGGCTGGGGAAGGAGGCTTGCCTGAGCTGGGAGTCAGACACCAGCCTGGGACACAGCAAGAGGCCCCACCTCAAGCTTTTAATCGATAGATTATTACCTGTGCGGCATAGTTAGGACTGGTACCAACGAACCGTGAAAACCTGTCAGGCTTGCTTGTCACATTTCTAGAATATACCAGAGTAAGTTAATGTCTTCAAGCAGACCGTGTGCTCAAGCTTGGCGCTACTCAGAGTCTGCTAGTGACCGGCAGGGCCTTACAGCTGACAAGGCCCAGCCCGCTCCCCTGGGCCTGGCGGCTGGCACTCACTGCCGGCACATCCCTGCCCGGCACATCGCCAGGTGTTGTGTGGCAGCAGTTGGCGGGCCGGTGCGCATGCCGTTTTCACGCAGGCCCCTCTGCCCGGCTTTCACTGCAGTGGAGAGTTGCCAGGAGCACGTTCTGGGTGGCAACCGCAGGAAGAGCACCTTGAGTGAGGGGTGGTGGGCTGTGGGGGGGTGTCCTCCAGTGCCTGCAGGTGGGCTAAGGTGAGCCCTGCGGTTTGTGCTCCCAGATGGCCTGAGGAACAGCCGGGCACCTGCTGTCCTCGTGTTATCAGAGCCTGTCTTCGCCCACAGGTGCACCTGTGCCCCATGCTTCCTCCTGCTTCGCACCAGAACCCTGCTTAAATCCTCACCCCTGCAGCCACCGCCAGATTTCTGGGGCCTGGTCTTCCTCCCTTGAGGGTACCCTTCCCCCTCTGGCATGACTCGCGTGCTTTGGTGTGGGGGGAAAATGCATCTTCTAAGCACAACAACCTTCTCTAGTTCTGCTGTGGCCTCGTGGTGGGTGCAGGTAGTCAGTGGGTTGGCTTCAGTTCTTCCCTCCTCACGGACGACCCCTTTTAAGAAAAATTCATCAGCTGGGCGTGGTGACTCACGTCTAATCCCAGCACTCCGGAGGCAGAGGCAGGATTGCTGAGTTCCAGGCTTGCCTGGGCTTACATAGTGAACTCAGGGCCAGCCTGGACTATAAAGCGAGACCCTGTCTCAAAAAAAAAAATTTAAAGTTAGAAAAATTCATCCATATTGAACTAATTAGTGTTTGCAGGAAAACAGTGCGACCAAAATACTTCAGCTAGCAGTGGTGACATGTCTGTCATCCCAATAGTGGGAGGCTGAAGCAGGAGAATGGCCACAAGGTGGAGACCAGCCTGAGCTGCATAGGGAGACCTTGTCACCAAGAACCAAAAATAAATGCAGTTCAAAAATTTTCAAATCAGTTTCTTGAGTTCAAAACGATATGGAGAAATACATTATTTCCAGTGCTTCCATTTGTGTTGCATAATAGGCATTACAGTGTGTAAGAACAAAAAATTAGGACTATTCTTCAGACTAGCAAGTTCGAGTGGCAGAGAAGAGGCAGGGAGAATCAGCTCACCTGTGTGGAAGCAGCAGAAAGCCATCCACCCAGACATGATGCCAAAGGAAGGGAGGGAGAATGGGAAGACGGGGTGGGGGAGGGGGAGCAGTCGTTACTCCAGCATTGGCCAGCTGTGAGCCCAGAGCGCAAACCGGTTTGTATGAAGGGGAAAGACTGGGATTGTCCTTTATGGAGCCCAAAACAAGGGCTTTGATACAGTAAGTGTCCTAAAACTTATTTAGGTTGGGCTTTAAAAAAAAAAAAAAAACCCTAGGCACCAAGCCAATTATTTTTTCCTTTGCGCACTCAGCTTCATTTTTTTTTTTTTTTTAATGAGACAGGGTCTCACTTTGTAGTTCAGGCTGGCCCTGAGCTCAGTATGTAGACCAAGCAAGCCTTGAACTCAGCAATCCTCCTGCCTCTGCCTCCCAAGTGCTGGGATTACAGGTGTGAGCAACCACACCCAGCACTGTGGTATGTGGTGTTGATTGCTGGTGGGCGTGAGCCACCACGCTCAGCATTGTATGTGTTACCAGGGATGGAACTCAGGACCTTGCGCTTGCGAGGCAGGCAGGAGCCGGAACCACTGAGCTAAATCGCCGGCCCAGCTTCATTTTTAAGATAAATTTTACTTTTTTGTCCCACTCCCTCCTCAAGGTCCCTGTCCTCCCTGTATACAAAAGCTTTGTTTCTATTTCTTCTGTTTTCACTTTTCTTGTCCCTTCTTTTCTCTCCTCCCATTTCCCTTCTTATTCAAACACTGTCTTCCCACCTCCCAATATCCATTATACATTTCAGTCCTTATTTCCGCTTTTGGTTTTTCACCCAGAGAAACAATGTGGCCTTTAAACGTGTGTCTGATTTCATTTAAGTGTGGACTCAGACAACTTCATAAGCAGATGTAGTACATGTAGTACTATTTGACTTAATGAAGAATTGTGCACCCTAAATACATTTCAGAGGGGAAACCACTGAAGGAAACTGAGTCCTATCATATATAACAGGATTCCACCTTCACTCATGACTGACAAACAGCCCCTTTTGGCCAGTCAGACAATAACGAGTAGCTGCCTACCTAAACTATTTGCTTTCTTTTCTGGAGTTCAGATTAGGGACAGAATGTTGAGAAGGACAAATAGTTCACATGCACATATTAAGTGTCAGGGCAGAAATAGAAACTCTGATAATGGGAACTCTAAGTTCAGTGTCAGCTTTAGTCCTCACAGGGCTTTGGAAGCAGCAGAACCTCCATGAGGATATTCAAGAAAGTATCAGGTGTTAATAACTCCTGGGCTCGTGTCTACAGGAAAGACGACAACCCTGAGAATACTCCCAGTGATGTGTGCACGCCATCATTGGCACCAGGAGGGAGCCTTGCTTGGGATTTTGTGTATTTTCTCCCCAGGGTGAATGACTTACAGGAAGCCTAATGTTGGATCCATCACTTCAGTGAGGATAGAAATTCAAGTGTTCCTGCTGGACAGACTTGGAGAACCACAGACTACTACAGATTGGAACAGCGTGTCCTTTAAAGAATTATATTCTGGGGCCAGAGATTTAGCTCAGTGGTTCCATCACCTGCCTCGCAAGTGCAGGATCCTGAGTTTGATCCCGGTGACCACATAGAATGCTGGGCAGGGCAAATCATGCCCGCCAGCAATCAATACCACATACCACAGTGCCAGGCGTGGTGACTCACGCCTGTCATCCCAGCACTCAGGAGGCAGAGACAGGAGGATTGCTGAGTTCCAGGCTTTCCTGGGCTATATAGTGAGCTCAGGGCTGCTTGAACTACAAAGCGAGACCCTGTCTCAAAAAAAAAAAAAAAAAAGAATTATATTCTGGCCTGAGGATGTGGCTCAGTGGCACTGTGCCTATCTGGCAAGTGCAATATCCTGATTCAGTTCCCGGTACCAGAATTGTATTCTCTGGTGCTGGGGATGTAGCTTGGCTGTAGAGGACCTGCCTCACAGGTCTTGGGCACTAGGTTCAACCCAACCAGCCCCTGAAGTGGCCAAAGAGAATCGTATCCACTCAACCTCACTTTCTCCCATCAGTGCTACTTCTGAATCCACTGCAGCTTCACTGGGACTTTTCCCATGCTTACTGGGGCCTTTTATTACACGTCTCTCCTGTTTTGTCAGGTTTTTCACCTAAGATAAGAGCAACCTGTGCCTTCTGTTCCACCAGCATCTTCATTCTCTGCTTGTGGACTAACCGGACTTTATCAGGGCCTAGTCACTATGGTTATAAGTAGGTTACTTTTGAAGTTGGGGAAAGGGGTAATTCTAGTGAAAAGATTTATGGAGGAGAGGAGGGAGCAGGAAGGTCACCACTGGCAGGTGTTACAGGTGAGAGTAAGGCCGAAAGCAGGCTGCAAGGGAAAGTTGACTTAACAATATTAGCAATAAAGCAGCCAAGGGAAACATAGCTTTGCAAGATAAAAAACAAACACTATTAATCCTAGTAACATCGTGTGACTAAGGCAATCCTTTGTTTGAGGACTTTACAATTTTATAACCTGTGAACAATTCTATTCATTAATAATGCTGAGAACACCAAGACATTTCAGACTCTGTGAGACATTAGTGTCACGAATGGTTTAAAAGATGCACAAATTACCATACGATCATATAGTCCCCCACAAGGGCCAGCTCTGAATTTACAAATGTTTGATATTATATATGTCTATTCTCAGGAAAGTACTGGGTATTCTCAAGTATACAGCTGGAATTTATGGAGACTTTGGTGTATTAAAGAAATGATTTGATATGAGGGGCACCAATAGATCTAACCTAAATGAAGGAAAAACTAGCTTTGTTTAGGAAATGTTAGATTGTATATTAATCAAAACAAATTCAGAATGCAATACCACCATTTTAATGTGCCCAGGAGTCATTTTCTCTACTGTCTTCAATATTTGAATCTCTATCAGATTACTTGACTCTGCAGAACAACAAATGAAGTATAACAATTCCCGTGATGGGCTGGAGGCTGGAGCACAAGTCTCCATGTTCCATATTCAGAAAGAAGCCCTATGAGGAAGAAACAATATTTTAAACCTGGAGGAACAGCAGCTTACTGTCACAGCTGTGTTGGGACACAAATCTCCCCCACAAATTCAGATCATCCAGAAATTGTTTTCTTTCCTTTAAATTGCTTTTGCTGCAAGCCATCACCCTGCTGAGATGACAGGAAAATTTACTCTCCGTCTGTATTGCTCTCTCTCCCTCCAGAAAGGCTCAGGGACCTCAGTCTTACCCAGATAAACAGCCCGATTTCTTTTGTATACAGTTTGACCACACAGCTGTCTGTCCTGCAGCCTTCCCCTGCCTGACATCTTGGAGGATAGGAGCTCACAGCACTACTGAGCCCCGACTCTTCCAGATCCCACAGAGCCTCCCCACTGGCAGCCCCTCTGTGGGCTGCCTGGGAGCTAAGATGCGAGTCCCTACTAATGGTGGGACTTGGCCACTTTCGTCCCTCTGAGGTGGAAAGTGTGTGTGGTGAACCACATGCTGCATTGACCTTATCACACATCTGGTCATACTCAGTGTGGTCCCTTTTAAACACATTTCAAAGCAAGCTTCTGATACGTAGGCACTTTTTAATATTAATTTTTCAAAGTAGCTTCTTTTTGTAAGTGAACAGAGGATAACCAGAAATCTGCCTTGATGATGAAGAGTTAACTTTTTGATTCATTCTGAGGCATAGTTCTGAGTTCTAGGTGTCTTTAGGAATAACTCAAGGCTGAAATGTATATTTATTTCTTGGTTTTCTTTGTGCATTGCGGTGCTGTAGACTGAACCCAGGGTCTCACGTGTGCTAAGCATATGCTGTACCGCGAGGCCAGACTCCTAGCCCCCTCATTTTATATTTAAAATGCAGTCACAGTGGCAAAGAGCTCTTCACGGCTTCCATTAATTTTTAACTTTTCTAAATTATATGTTGTATATCAAAGCAGAGAGAGAGGGAGGGAGAGAGAGAGAGAGAGAGAGAGAGAAACATTAGGCCTGTGAGAGCCATCTCCTTGCTGTACATCTTAACATTTCTTGCACAATTACCCACAGACTAGTCTCCCTTTGGACATTTTCCACTCCCTAAATTTAGCAAGCTAGAATTATCTTTAAAGCACCATTTTAGCAACCTTCATGAAGGGAGGAATGCCGACGAGGGGAAATCTGTTTCCTCCTGGTTAGAATGCAGGGCAGCAGAGCCTTATGTGCTACAAAGACAGTAACCCAGCAAACCCACTGTGGGTTTCTAAGAGTAAAAACTTACACACTCACATTCAGAAACACAGTCTCGGCTGCCAGGCAGTGTGCTAACAGGCATCCTTACTTTGTGTATTTGGGAAATTGCGCACATTGAATTGAATAATTGCCTTCAGGGTGCCAGGGGGATTTCATTGTTCACAGGAATTCCATGTTGAGTCTTTTTGATGGCAAAAGCATGCCTCCCCTTTTTTGGCAGTACCTAGGTTTGAACCCAGGGCCTTGCACATGCTAAGCAAGCACCCTGTCTCTGAGCTACTCCTCTCATACCAAAGTTTTTTTTTTTTTTTTTTTTTTTTGCTTTTTGAGACAGGGTCTCGCTTTGTAGTTCAGGCTGGCCCTGAGCTCACTATGGTGCCCAGGCAAGCTGCCGCGAACTCAGCAATCCTCCTGTCTCTGCCTCCCGAGTGCTGGGATGGCAGGCGTGAGCCACCATGTCTGGCATTGTGGTATGCGGTGTTGATTGTTGGTGGGCGTGTCTCCATGCCCAGCATTATATGTGGTCACCGGGAATCGAACTCAGGTCCTTGTGCTTGCGAGGCCGGCGCCGGAACCACTGAGCTAACTCTCCAGAACCACTGAGCTAACTCTCCGGCCCCCAAACCGTTTTTAAAAGTGAAATTCAAGAACTTTTCTGCTTTTTATTTTATACACTTTGAAACACAAAAATATGCATTTTAAATGCTTTTTTTTTTTTTAAAGTAAGGCATGCTCACATGAAACAATTAGAAGTAATTTCTTTAGGCCTGGGGACATAGCACAGTGGCACTGTGCCTGCTTGGCAAGCTTAAGGTTCTGAGTTTGATCCTCTGTACTGCAAAAAAAAAAAAGAGAGAGAAGCAATTTCTTCAAAGTCTTTAAGTTTACAAAAAAATTATGACATGAGCGTGAATGAAGAGTGTGAATGAATGATCTTCACTCAGTTATTCGTTTTAGTGGGGGTGGGCTCCCTGAACCGTAGCAAAACACCGTTTCTAAGAGTCTCTCTCCACCTCCTGCACCTGGGCTGACCTCTGAGTTTACTCTTTACACACTGTGGACGCCACCACACTCATGGTGTGCCATCTCACATGCCTCCCTCCCCACGGCATGCCCACTGTTGGCAGGAAATCCTCACTCAGCCCATGTCCAGCTCAGCCCGTGGCTCCTGGAAGACAGAAGTCCACCAGAAAGGGGGCTGCTCCGTGGTCCACAGTCTCCTCTTGACCACACTCAGTTTTTAGATAGAAATGAACTTTTCTTTATTACAGACCATTAAATCATGACAATGCCAACCAAAAGGCGGGACTGGGAAGGGCTCAGCATTTGAAAAACAAAAGTTCACTGCCAAGAATCAGTGTTGACATATGGTTGTGTTTTAGGAAAATATGGGCACTTTCTCTCTCCTCCTCATTATGGTATTAATTTATACGGTGGTGTAAACAAAGCTAGTGTTGGAATCCAAAAATGAGCTATAGCTTACTTCTGCTTCCAGTTAGCTGTGAGATCTCAGCCTCCTTCCTCCACTGTTTCAGCTTCATTTTTTCCACTCTGTAGAGTGCAGAGAAATGCAGTGGCCCTGAGTCCATTAAAAAGACCGCATCTGCATAAAATGGTAATATGTGCCTATTGTAGGGTCTAACCTAAGGACAAGGCACAAATACAGGGATGGGAAACACCCAGATGTGAATATTCCAGTGTCAGGCGACAGATCTGTGCAGCTTGAAGGTTTCTCCCCGTACCATTAGGAGAGAGGACCCACCACACCTGGGCGCAGGGGACACGCTTCAGTCATGATGGTACCAGGTCAGGATGTGACTGTTATTTACCCCCCCCACACAGTTTTCCACACAGGCGGAACCATCTCTCAAGGAACAGCTAAAACAGGCAACAAGTGATTTATCCGTTTCTAAGAATCTTAGAATATTAGTTTGTCAAAAAGTGGAGCATTACTACTGGACGTGGCAGCTCACGCCTGTAATCCCAGCACTCGGGAAGCAAAGACAGGAGGATTGCCGAGTTCGAGGCTTGCCTGGGCTACATAGTGAGCTCAGAGCCAGCCTGAACTACAAAGCGAGACCCTGTCTCAAAAAAAAAAAAAAAAAAAGTAGAGCATTACTAGGGAGACCTTAAAGAACATGATGCCTTCTTTTAAGGTTCAACTCTTGGGTCTGTGAGCAACAGGGAAACAATAGTTTGAGATATTTTTAAAGGTAAGTACAAAATATCTTTAGATGAGATGCCAGGAAGTCAGAAGGGCAAAGGCCAGACCCGGGTAGAGGAGTGTTCTGGTTGAAACAAACAAAGACTTCTCAAAGGAAAAATAGAAAGAAAAGAAAAGAAAGAGAGAGAGCACAAGAGAAAGGAAGGAAGGAAGAGAGGAAGAAAGAGAAAGAGAGAGAGAGAGAAAGAAAGATGTAACAAGAATGCATACGAAATAGTCAAGGTCATGGTAACTATGTGCCAGGCATATTGACCTTTGCCTGTGCAATCCCAGCTACTCTGAAGACCAATGTAGGAGGGTTGCAAATTTGAGGCCAGCCTGGGAAATGGCCTCCAAAGAGGAGTCTAGAAGTTGGGGATTTAGCTCAAGTGGTACCCTACCAACCTTGGTCACACAAGGGCCCGAGTTCGATCCCAGGTACCACAAAAAGAAAAAAGAGGAGTCTAGGAAGGAGGCTCAATCATCTCTGTATTAAAAAGTAAAATCATGCTAATTATGAGCTGTTACTGTTTTACAAGTCAAAAGGAGCCATGGCACCTCACAAGAGCATTACATGAAAAGCCGAAGAATTAAGGAAGCTTGCGCATTTCCCTCTAAGCATCCTAGTCAATACCGCTGCCCAGTATGGAGTACATTCTGTGTCTCACGTGCTGCATTTTGGATTTGCCTTAAATCAGCAGGCGTAGCTGAGGCCCATTGAATAAGCCATTTACAGGGACATCTAAGACGGTCGTCACACTTAAAGTCCCACTTTTCAACCTGACTCACTAGCAAACACATACTGAGTGCCTAGTATGTTCAGGCTCTGTGCCGATGAAGAAGACAGAAATGGTTCCCACGTCCACGCGCGGCCTACAGGGAGAGAAGGCCACTGCGGGGACACATAAAGGGATACAGTGCCCACCTAGGTTAGACAAATGTGGGTGGGCATGGGAGACCTTTCTAAGAAAGGCATTTGAGTTGAAATCAGGAGAGGGGCAAGAGACGGGGCAGACAGAGGAGTACACACGCACTCTGAGGCCGTCCAGGGTTTCGGACCGTGCCAGCCCGAGCAAGCCCGCACTCATCCGAGCAGCCGACTGTTCCCACCACGCAGGAACAAATCTCATGTAAGTGTAGCTTAGTGAGGGGATGGGAAACAAGGTATGTCATGAGGCCGAGGGGCACACTGTGCCGGGCCTCGTAGCCAGAGCGAGGGCTGCCATTTAGGCAGAGAAAAGCCACTAAGTTCTTAACAGGAATGGAGTTATGGTCAACAGCAGAAGACCATGGGGACAGTTCTCGGGAGGTGGGTGTGGATGGAGAAGGGACAGTAGCAGAAAAATAAAAAGGAATAAGGTTGGGGGGGGGTCCTGGGTTCAACCCCTAATCCCGGGGAAAAAAAGAAAACAAATTCAAGATACATTTTGGAAATAAAAATCAGTAGGATATGCTGCTAGACAGTATGTGAGGACAGGGAATATTAGCAGAGGTGAATCTCAGGTTTCTGGCTGAATAAAGTAAATAGATTATTTAATAAGAATGATAGCCAGGCATGGTGGCTCACACCTGTAATCCCACTCAGGAGGCAGAGACAGAGGGATTACTGAGTTCGAGATTTGCCTGGACTACATAGTGAGCTCAGGGCCAGCCTGAATGACAAAGTGAGACTATCTCAAAAAAAACACCAAGAATAATAATAATATGCTTCAGGTTACAAATGTAAAAATAAGTAAGAATTATATCAAACTAATGAAGTTCTGTTCAACAAAGAAAACAAGTAGAACATGAAAACAATTTACAGAAAGGGAGAATATATTTGAAAACCATACATCTGAAAATGCACTCAGAATACAGGAAAGTCAAGTGATCAGTCAGTAATAACAATAATAATCCAATTTTTTTTTTTTTTGAGAAAGGTCTTGCTTTGGAGTTCAGGCTGGCCCTGAGCTCACTATGCAGCCCAGGCAAGCCTCATACTCAGCAATCCTCCTGTCTCTGCCTCCTGAGTGCTGGGATTACAGGCATGAGCCACCACGCCCGGCACTGTGGTATGTGGTGCTCATTGCTAGTGGGCATAAATCACCGTGCCCAGCATTGGGGGGTGTGGTTATGGGGATCGATCTCAGGACCTTGCTCTTGTGAGAAAGGCACCGGAACCACTGAGCTTAATCTCACACCTGTAATCTCAGCACTCAGGAGGCAGAGACAGGAGGATTGCTGAGTTCAAGGCTTGCCTGGGCTACATAGTGAGCTCAGGGCCAGCCTGAGCTGCAAGGCGAGACCCTGTCTCAAAAAAATAAATTAAAAAAAATTATTTTGGCCAGGCGTGGTGGCTCACGCCTGTAATCACAGCACTCAGGAGGCAGAGGCAGGAGGATTACTGAGTTCAAGGCTTCCCTGGGCTACATAGTGAGCTCAGGACCAGCCTGAACTACAAAGTGAGACCCTGACTCAAAAAAAAAAAAAGTTATTTTGAAGCAGGATATCTTTATGGCCTTGAACACACTGCAATCCTCCTGCCTCTGCCCCCAAGTGCTGGAATTACACGTGTTCACCACCATAGCTGGATGATAATCAATTTAAAAATAGGCCAACAATCTAAATAAACACTCTTAAAAGAAGACATATGAATGACCTACAGTCCATTCACTAATCACCAGGGAAATTCCAATCAACACTCCAGTCTGACTGGACCAGAACAGAAATGTCACTTCACTCCATTTAGAATGGTGGTGTCAAAAGACACACGATCACTACCGTCAGAGATGTAGAAAACACTGCGTCTAATAAACCTGGTAGAAATCTGCCACAACATGGGCGAGTCTGCAAGACCTCAGAATGAAACAAAGAAGACAGAGAAATAAAAACTATTGTGCAGTTTCATTGATGTGCGGACTGCAGTGGGAGCGGGATGGCCCACGCGAGGAACTAGAGATCAGAGACCACACAGAGGCTTGAGAGGGGCAGGAGCAAGTCTGGAGTCCAGCTGTCCAACAGTAAGACTTTAGGTAATAAAATCATATGCTATGTGGGATTCATACTAAATAATATTTGAGCTGTTCTTAACATAAGAGATATGTATTTATGTTAGATGATGAATGTTTTCTTATCTATACGTATTCTTTTTTTTTTTTTTGAGACAGGGTCTCGCTTTGTAGTTCAGGCTGGCCCTGAGCTCACTATGGTGCCCAGGCAAGCCGCCGCGAACTCAGCAATCCTCCTGCCTCTGCCTCCCGAGTGCTGGGATGACAGGCGTGAGCCACCACGCCCGGCACTGTGGTATGTGGTATTGATGGCTGGTGGGCGTGAGTCACCACGCCCAGCATTCTATGAGGTTACCAGGGATCGAACTCAGGACTTTGCGCTTGCGAGGCAGGCGCCGGAACCACTGAGCTAATCTCCAGCCCATCTATACGTATTCTATCACATAGTACTGTACATCTTACATGTACACAAGAGCCTTTGTTGTAAAAAATAAAAGAAGCTTATAAAAGGCAAAGATTTAAAGGGGAAGACTCATGTTTAAAGCCCAGGAATGTTCAGTTTCCCTCTGAGGCAAATGTAAGAGCTAGGCCGGAAGCCAAACGATGCTCCTGGTTAGCGCTGGGCATGTGCCACAGTTGAGCATGAGCCTCAGGTGGTCCTGAAGCCCCAGTGGAGCCTGGGGCCCCTCGGGGAGAAGGCTGGGCATCAGAAGAGGCTCCAGACACACTAGCGAAATGCAGAGAAGCTGGGAGGAGGAGGACCAAGGAGCTGGGCTCCCCACAAGCAAAAGGGGGGACGATTTCAGGAGAGAAAAGCCAGGCGTGGAACACTGCTTTGCAGCTTCGGGTGCAGCTCAGCCGCAGAGCACGTGGCTGGGCCCAGCAAGGCCTGGGTTTCATCCCCAACAAGAAAAGGTGCTTGCAAGTCAGACAAGAAGGGTCTGAGGGCTGGAAATTTAGCTCAGTGGCCCCAGCGCCTGCCTCACAAGCCCAAGGTCCTGAGTTCGATCCCTGATAACCACATATAATGCTGGGCGTGGTGACTCAGGCCCACCAGCCATCAATACCCCATACCACAGTGCCGGGCGTGGTGGCTCATGCCTGTCATCCCAGCACTCGGGAGGCAGAGGCAGGAGGATTGCTGAGTTCGAGGCTTGCCTGGGCTACATAGTGAGCTCAGGGCCAGCCTGAACTACAAAATGAGACTCTGTCTAAAAAAAAAAAAAAAAAA
>PVIC010020951.1:0-29024 GCA_004025085.1 Thryonomys swinderianus | reverse complement strand
CCTTATGTTATTCTTCTTTGAGTCATCTAGGAGTTGTTGGATTGATTTCTCATGGTCCCATGCCATTTTCCATAAGTTATTCCTTTCCTGTTCATTGGCTGTGAGCCTGTCTTCTAGGTCTGATATTCAGTTTCCAGCTTCATTCATCCTACTTTGCAAACCTTCATTCTCATTTTTGATCACCTGGACCTCTGCTTGAAGCTCTTTATAATGTTCCATTGCTTTTGTTATCTGAGCTTTTATGATGTTCCTGATCTCTTCTTTAATGAAGTCCTTCACTCTAGACAGCATCTCTATTTTCATCTCAGAGATAAGTTCTGATTTCCATTTTAGTAAATCTGCTTTTGTTTCCAGTTCAGACAGTCCTGGAGATTGAGCTTCATTTTGCTCCATTTCCCTTTTCCCTGAATTCCCCTGTGGTGGTGATCTTTGTTCGTGGGCTCTTGAATTTCTTCTCATTTCTGTTGTGCTGGCAAAGTCTGTAAATCATTACACAACGTAAGTGGCACTTACCCAGACTCGTGCAAACAGGAATGGAGCTCCCATGAGGCTTCTGGCCTGAGTCCAATGGCAGGTAGGCTAGACTTGGCTGGGGTGGATTGATGTCCCACAGGGCAGCTGCTCTGGGCCTGGTGTCAGTCAGGCTGCTTGCAGGTGGCAGAACTCACTGCATAGCCTCTGTGGTGCTTACCCAGACCTGCCTGGGGTGGATGGAGGTCCCTGGGTCAGTCCTCCTGGGTCTAGTGCCAGGTGGGCTGCTTGCAGGCAGTGGGGGTCACTGAGCAGCCTCTGCTACACTTATGCAGACCCACCTAGGGGAGTGGAGCACCCAGGGTGTGTCTAGCCTGGGTTCAGGGGTGGGCCAGCTGCTTGAGGTAGTGAAAGTCACTGCTTGGCCTCTGTGGCACTTACTTAGACCCACCTGGTGTAGATGGAGGTCCCTAGGTCCCCTGGCCTGGGTCTGATGGTGAGCGTGTGCTTCCACACAGTGGAAGTCACTATGCAAGCTCTGCTGTGCTTACCCACACTCAGCCTGTGTGGATGGAGGTCCCTGATATGGCTGGTCTTGGTGCAGTGGTGGGCCAGCTGCTTTCTGGGGGAAGAAGTCACTGCGTGGCCTCTGTGGCACTTACCCAGACCTGCCTGGGGTGGATGGAGATCCCTGAGTCAGCTGGCCTGGGTCTGGTGGCGGGCAGGCTACTTGCAGGTGGTGGAAGTCACTGTGTAGCCTCTACTGTGCTTACCCAGACTCACCCAGGGGGAGTGGAGTTCCCAGGGGGTGTCTAGCCTGGGTCCAGGGATGGGCTGGCTTCTTGCTTGCAGGTGGTGGAAGTCACTGCATGGCCTCTGTGGAGCTTACCCAGACCCACCTGGGGTAGATGGAGGTTTCTGAAGGCCTTTAAATTCTTAAGGTCAAACACTTAGTCCACCGTGAGGACAGAGCCAAGGTATTTATAAACATATGAAAGTACAGAGAATGTATCCTCTAGTATAAGAACTATATCTCTTGCATCATTATTATTTATGGTGTATAAGGATGTGTTCCAGCACACAAGATCATACAGCAAGGAAGAGGCAGGTATAAAATTTATAAAACAGCCAAATTCAGGGAAGCAGCACTGAGAAACTCTAAGTATCAGCTGTGAAGGAGTTGGGAGAGCAGGCAGGCTCCAGATGGTTGGCCTGGGGTTGAGGGTAGAAAGATTCCATGGACTAGGTATGACATAAAGAACTGCAAGTGAGCTAGAGATTTAGCTCAGTGGTTCCAGTGCCTGCCTAAGCAAGTGGGAGATTCCTAATTTGATCCACTGTAACCACATAAAACAATGCTGGGCATGGTGACTCACATCCACCAGCAATCAGTACCACATACCACAGTGCCAGGCATGGTGGCTCATGCCTGTAATCCCAGCACTTGGAAGGCAGAGGCAGGAGGGTTGCTGAGTTTGAGGCTTGCCTGGGTTACATAGTGAACTCAGGACCAGCTTGAACTACAAAACAAGACCCTGTCTCAAAAACAAAAAGCAAATAAACAAAGAATTGGGATCCCTGGAGGTTGTGAGAGGGAGACAGAATGTCTGAACTGCGATGAAGGAAAAAATAAAGTTTCCAGGAATAGCGATTAAAGTTATGGGTAAAGTAACCTGGATCTCAGCCCCATTCAGGAAAATAAATGCCCTCCAAGCAAGAAAGGGCCCAAAAGGAAACTAAAAGGAACATAACAATGAGTGCACATGATTCTTTTCCCAGTAAGAAAAATGAGAAAGGCAGCCAAAGATATTCTGAACACGAGACAAGAACCACCAGTATTGGAGGGTGATGGGTCTTCTGACTGCCTAGAAAGGGAGCTAGAGAGGGATAAAGGAAGAGGCACAACAAAGACTTGTATGATTTCAAAATATATGGGGCCTTGGGCCAGAGATTTAGCTCAGTGGTTCCAGTGCCTGCTTCACAAGCGCAAGGCCCTGAGTTCGATCCTGGTAACCACATGCAGTGCTGGCGTGGTGACTCACACCCACCAGCAATCAATTCCACATACCATTGGGCATGGTGGCTCATGCCTGTAATCCCAGCACTTGGGAGGCAGAGACAGGAGGATTGCTGAGTTCCAGGCTTGCCTGGGCTACATAGTGAGCTCAGGGCCAGCCTGAACTACAAAGTGAGACTCTGTCTACAAAAAAAAAAAAAAAAAATACACACACACACACACACACACACACACACACATGGGGCCTGGGAGTTCAGTGCCTCAGAATGGGCTCAGACAGACACTTGAAATTGGCTGTTATCAGATGCACACAATAATCAGAGCAGGTGTCAGGTGGTTCAGGGGGCAGGGTGATGCTATGGTGATTAGGTCATAAGGATCTTATGTTGATGAGGCTGGTAAGGAGAGCTTATTTACAATAGTAGGTTGGCCAAAATAGCAAGCTAATAATGAACTTTTCCTTTCCCCATGTGAAATCTTTCTTTTTATTATTACTCAGTTCTCAAAGAACCAGGATGTCTTTGACTGATGTAGTCTTGCCATTGAGCATCACAACATCATGGGACCACTGAGGTTTCAACCTGTGACCAGAGGCAAAACAGGGTCATGTTTCCACATATCATAACAGTATCCCAGGTGAGGTGACATTGAATCTTAGATAACTATAGTCATACTTTTAGTTACAAAATGATTTGCACCCAAAATTTATGTGGAATGGCTCTTGACACATCTACACAACAGGAATGGGTCAGTTTAGAGGCAAAGGTTGCTGCAACATTATCAATAGTGACCAGTTGGAAGAGGGCAAGAAAAGATAGCTCTATTTCATCTCCTTCCTTAACAGTGAAATCAAAGACATGCAAATATTTGTTTCTTCTTGGCCTTAAAGAAAAGTTATATAATATAAGCTGTAAGTATACTTACCTGGTTTCTACTCAAAAACCCAACATACAGAGAAAGTGTGAAAGACATAATTATGATTTCATAACAAAGTATCAGTGTTATCATGAAGTCATTGTTTTCTCCCTACCAAAAGAAAGTAAAACTGGAATTCTGGGAAGATGGTGGAGTGATAAAAACCTATGAGCTCTTCCTTTCCATAGTTTGTTGTACCAAAGCTGAACTATAGCACCTTGGGAGGGGAAGAGCAGAGCTATCTAGATTGCTAAGACTTCTTCCTTCCAAAAACAAACAAGATCTGAGGCAAGTATCGAAGAAAGCAAAAGAAAACCAAGAAAATCAAAGGGAGCAAGAGAGCAGCTAGCGAGTCTCTCCCCCCCAGCCAGGACCCCTCAGCAAGGGAGGGACAGCTGACCCCTGAGACCACCATACCCACAAGACTGAAGGCCCACAATCCACCTTGGAGAAGCAGTTCATTGCTTGGAGGATAGCCCTACGGGACCACAGTGGGTACTGCTTTAAACACTTATAAACTTGGTTCTGGAGATAGAACAAAGGATTGGTGCAGTCAAGCAAGGAAACCCCACCCACTGCTCTGAGAGACAGATGATCCTGCTGTCCAGGGCATCTTCGAGCCCTGCTAAGAGCACCAGCAGCACAATCTGTACACTACATACACTACATCCTCACAGTTTCAACTTTCTGTCTGGGTTTGCCATACCGTGCCCCTGGGTTCCAGCCCCTTCCCTCGCCATACTGAAAGGGTACCCACTCGGATCTGAGCAATCCTGTGAACTTCACCATTGGTGAGTTTCTGTGCTCAGTGCCACCTGCAGAACTCTGGACTCACTTGGGAGAAGAGCACCTTTAACTTTCAAACGTGCAATTTCCAGCACACTCAGGAATCAACTATATATAGTTGATTTAATCCTTCACTCCTCTACTGTCTTATTGCTGTCTGCCCATGTTCATATTTTTTTCTTCACTCAACCACTCTTATTTTTCAAGAAAGGGAAAATAGTTCCCTGATTACCCATTGCTGCTAATCTCCCTTAGTTTTTCTCACCTTCATTCCTCTGGTCAGTATCTGTTACTTAAGTTAATGCATTATAGTCTTCCCTTCCTTCTCTTTTGTACTATCACAGAAAGATGAATACAGGTGCTAGTGGCCCTATTGCTATCAGTCTATTCTGTTTTGTATTTGTCCCATCTGTCTCTTTTGTCCTCTAGCCTCTATCAGTCCCCTGGGGTCTTGTGATCTTTATATTTCATCTAATTCTATTTCTAATCTCTTCCTCACCTATCTTTCTACCATCCAACTCCCTGGTAATCTTTTTAGTTCCAAAAGGTGATGCCTGAATGTTGTAAATCTATTCGTGGTTAGTTCTAAATCTAAGCATATGATCACAGCAGGTCAAGTATAAAGCCAAAAACACTAGCAACAACAAAGTTTCAGAAATGAGGAAAAATTCAAAATCTCAAGTGCAAAGATCAGCACCCCAGGAGAATTAAAGGAAGAGAGAAATGGAGCATACAGAAACTCAATCAACAGGACTCCCTGAGATGGTAACAAAAGCAGATCTAGTAAATTGAAAATTACAACTGATGTCTGAATTGAAGACAGAGACACTATATGAAATAAATGTTATAATTAATAAAGCTAAAGAGGAGATCAAGGACATGATAGAATCTGAGATAGCAAAAGCAATAGAACCTTTTAAACAGCTGCAAATAGAGGTCTGGGTGATTAAGAAAGAGAGTGAAACTTTGCAACGTAGAATGAATCAGGTAGAAGACTGAATCTCAGACCTAGAGGACAGGATGGCAGCCAATGAACAAGAAAGGCATAACTCATGGAAAATGGCAAGGGGCAAGGAGAAATCAATCCAGTAGCTCCGAGATGATTCAAAGAAGAATAACATAAGATTGACTGGAGTCACTGAGGAAGCAGGAGATAAAGCAAAATATGTTTTAAATAACTTAGAGGTAATGGCAGAAAACTTCATGGGAAAAGGAGAAGAATTGGACATACAGATATATGAAACATATAGGACTCCAAATAGCCATGAAAATAAAAATCTACACATAAGTATATAATTATAAAGGTTCCAGATTTCCCAAAAAAGAAAGAAATACCACAAGCAGCTAGAAAAAAGAAAACAATGGCATACAAAGGTAAGCCCATCAGGATCACAGCAGACTTCTCAACCCTAATGCTCAGTGCAAGGAAAACCTGGAGTGAAGTGTTTCAAGTCTTGAAAGAAAACAACATCCAACCTAGATTGATGTATCCTGCAAAACTATCCTTCAGAACTGAGGGGAAAATAAGATACTTCAAGGACAAAGAACACCTGAAAAACGTCACAAATACAAATCCTAAACTTCAGAACATTCTAAAAATATCTTGGAGAAAAACAATGAAAGGTACAAATCCATGAGAGCCAACAGAGTCAAGCCATTGGGTGGGGGGGACTGATGGGGAAGGGGCAAAAACAAAGAAGAAAAAAGTTAAGAACAAGAAAACATACAGTTCCAAGTCTGTCCATATCAGTCATAACTATTAATGCCAATTGACTCAATGTGCCAATTAAAAGACACAGACTGGCAGAATGGATCAAGAAGCAAGATCCTACAATCTGTTACATACAGGAAGAAAAAGGATGGAAATTCAGGAAGAAAAAGGATGGAAAACAATTCTCCTTGCAACTGGAAACTACAAAAAAGCAGAAGCAGACATCTTATTTGTAGGTAAAATCAATTTCAAGCCAAAACTGATTAAGAGAGACAAAGGTCACTATATTCTTCTACAGGGAACAATTCAAGAGAGAGAAAAAAATAACAATCTTAAATATTTGCATACCAAATTCTAATACACTCAACTATATAAAACAAACATTAATGGACATGAAAAGCCAGATAAGCACCAATACAATAGTAGTAGGGACTTCAATACCCTACTGTCACAAATGGACAGATTGATTGAATCAAAACTCAGCAAGGAAATACTTGAGCTAAACAAAACTCTTGAACAATGGATTTAACAGATGTCTACAGAGTATTTCACCCACAAAGTCAGAATTTACATTTTTTTCAGCTGCTCATGGATCATTCTCCAAAATAGACCACATGCTAGTTCATAGGACAGGTTTAAGTGAATGCAAAGGAGTTGAAGTTATCCTCTGTATACTGTCAGAACATAATGCCTCAAAATTGGAGGTGAATAGCAAAAGAAATTCCAAGATCATGACAAACACTTGGAAATTGAAGAGTGCACTATTGACCAATCAATGGATCACAGAAGAAATTAAACAGTTCTTACAATTAAATGAAAACTCCAGTACAACATACAGGAATCTATGGGACACAATGAAAGTAGTTCAATGAGGGAAATTCATAGCAGTGAATGGCTACACCAGGAAAACAGAGGATGCTAAAATAATCTAATGCTGAACCTCACTCTACTAGAAAAAGAGGTGCAAGACAAACCCAAAGCTCATACTAGGGAGGAAATTATAAGCATCAGAGCAGAAATTAATGCAATAGAGACTAAGAGAACAATATAAAGAATCAATAAATCTAAGAGTTGGTTCTTTGAAAGGATAAACAAAACTGCAAACTCTTAGCCAATCTTATCAAACAAAAGAAAGAAAGGTTCAAATTCCATGCTATTAGGAGTGAAAAGGGGGAAATAACCAATGATCCAGTGGAAGTCCAAAGGATATTACACACATATTTTGAAAATTTGTATTCCAATAAATTGGAAAATGTAAAAGAAATGGATACATTCTAGACACATATGAATTTCCAAAGTTGAATGAAGAAGATATAGAAATGTTAAACATCCCAATATCCATCTGTGAAACTGAAAATGTAATAAAAAATCTACCAGTAAAGAAAAGCCCTCGTCCTGATGGCTTCACTGTTGAATTCTACAAAACTTTTAAAGAAGAGTTAATGCCAATACTTCACAAACTCTTTAATGAAATTGAAAAGGAAGCATTATTCCCACATTCGTTCCTGGAAGCAACTACTACCTTGAATCCAAAAGCAGAAAGAGACCCAACCAAAAAAGAGAATTGCAGGCCAATCTGCTTAATGAATTTTTATGAAAAAAAAATCCTCAATAAGATACTGCCAAACAGAATCAGAGAATTATCAAAAAGATCATATGGCCCGGCGTGGTGGCTCACGCCTGTAATCCCAGCACTCAGGAGGCAGAGGCAGGAGAATTGCTGAGTTTGAGGCTTGCCTGGGCTACATACTGAGCTCAGGGCCAGCCTGAACTACAAAGTGAGACCCTGTCTCAAAAAAATAAAAATAAAATCATAACCTGATCAAGTCCCCGGATGGGACTTGATTTATCCCAGGGATGCAAGGATGGTTCAACATACATAAATCAATAAACATAATACACTATATTAACAGGTTCAAGAACAAAAACCATATAATTATCTCAATAGATGCAGGAAAAAGTGTTTGACAAAATCCAACACCCATTCATGGTCAAAACCCTACAGAAAATCAGAATAGATGTGCTTTATCTCAAGCTAATAAAAGCTGTTTATGAGAAACAAACAGCCAATATCATACTAAATGGCCACACTAAAATCAGGAACAAGACAAGGATGCAATTATCACCACTCTTGTTCAAAATATTTCTGGAAACATTAGCCACAGCAATTAGAAAAGACAAAGAAATAAAAGAAATTAAAAATAGGCAAGGAAGAAGTTAAACTGTCATTACTTGTCAATGACATGATTCTTTATATAGAGGATCCTAAAAACTCAACCAAAAGACTGCTAGAATTAATTGCCAAATTTAGTAGTGTAGCTGGATACAAGGTCAATTCTCAAAAATCAATAGCCTTATACACAACAGACTCACTGAGAGAGAAATTGGGGAGTCAATCCCTTTCACAACAGCATCCAAAAACTTGAAATATCTAGCAATCAGTCTAACAAGGGGGTGAAAGACCTCTACTCTGAAAACTACAGCACTCTCATAAAGGAGATAGAAGAAGATATCAGAAATGAAAAGACATCCCTTGTTCCTAGATAGGAAGAACCAACATTGTCAAAGTGGCCATATTCCCACAACTACTATATAGATTCCGTTCAATCCTGATTGAAATCCCAACAGCATATTTCACAGATGAAGAGAAAATCACCCAAAAATCCATTTGGAATCATAAAAGACCTAGAATACCAAAAACAATTCTAACCAACAAGGACACAGTGGGAGGTATTATGATCCCCAACTTGAAAATTTACTATAAAGCCACTGTGATAATAACTACATGGTACTGACAAAGTAACAGACCTGAGGATCAGTGAAATAGATTAGAAAAGATCCAGAAACAAATCCAGATATACTAAGTCACCTCATCTTTTTTTTTTTTTTTTTTTTTTGAGACAGGGTCTCGCTTTGTAGTTCAGGCTGGCACTGAGCTCACTATGTAGCCTGGGCAAACTTCAAACTCAGCAATCCTCCTGTCTCTGCCTCCCGAGTGCTGGGATGACAGGCACTGTGGTATGTAGTATTGATTGCTGGTAGACGTGAGTCACCACACCCAATATTGTATGTGGTTACCAGGATTGAACTCAGGACCTTGAGCTTGGCACCAGAACCCAAGGCAGACTGAGTTAAATCTCCAGCCCCTCATCTTTTTTTTTTTTAAGATATTTATTGGTACATTTTTATATACAGCTCACAATCAGGGACAACACTGAGGAATTTGTACCAGTATATGACAGAAGTTAATTCTCATTTTTACCCACATCCCTACCCATTCACAACTCCCCACCCCTTGTATACATGCTCTTTCATTTTCTTTCCAAATCATATTTATTCTTTCCCCTCATTACATTCCCACACAAAATTCCCTTCAGAGATTTCCTTACAAAAACTATCACATTCTAGAACTCATTTACATCTACAGGTGCTCATAGCAGAGAAAAGATATGGTATTTGCATACCTGTGATCTATTTATTTCACTTATTAGTGTGTCCTCCAGGTGTATCTACTTGCACATGAATGAAACTTGTCATTTTTATGGCAAAGTAATACTCCATTTTATTAAAAAACCACATCTTCTTTATCCAGTCTCCAGCTCATGGGCATCTGGGTTGTTTCCAAGATTGGGCTATCATAAACTGAGCTGCTATGAACATGGGTGTACCTATATCTTTCCAATGTGATTTTAAAAATTACTTTGAGTACATTCTTACCAGGGGAGAGCAGGGTCAAATGGGACTTCTACTTTTCTGAGGAATCTCCACACTGATCTCCACAATGGTTGTACAAATCTACAATCCCACCAACAGTGGAGAAGGGTTCCTTTCTCCCCACAGCCTCTCCAGCTTTCACCGACAGAGTAAAAAGACAACCAACAAATTGGGAAAGAATCTTTACCAGCTGTCTCTCAGGCAAAAGCCTATTATCTAGTATACATAAAGCACTTAACATAATCAGCCCCCCAAATTTAAAGACCCAATTAAAAAATGGGCAGTTGAAATGAACAGACACTTTTCAGAGAAAGAAGTAAAGGCTGCTAAGAAGCATAAGAAGGAATGCTCAACATCACGCATCATTCAAGAGATGCAGATGAAAACAACTCTAAAATTTCATCTCACTCCACAAAGAATGGCTGCTATCTCAAAATTAGCCAACAACAAATGCTGGCGAGTCTGTGGAGAAAAAGGAACCCTTCTCCACTTTGGTGGGAATGTAGTCTGTTACAACCTCTATGGAGGTCAGTGTGGAGATTCCTCAAAAAATTAAGATTAGAGGTTCCATTTGACCCTGTTATTTCCCTGCTAGGAATATAGACAGAAAAATTAAGAGAATCATATCATAGGGCTGGGGATTTAGCTCAGTGGTTCCAGCTTTTGCCTAGGAAGCACAAGGTCCCTGATTCAATCTCTGGTAACCACATATAACAATACTGGGCATGGTGACACACTCACCAGCAATCAGTATCACACACCTCAATGTTGTCCATGGTGGCTCATGCCTGTAATAACATTACTCAGGAGGCAGAGGTAGGAGGAATGCTGAGTTTGAGGCTTGCCTGGGCTACAAAGTGAGCTCAGGGCCAGCCTGAACTACAAACATACCCTGTCTCAAAAAAAAAGAAAAAAATCATATCAAAAGGACATATGTGCACCCATGTTCATAGCAGCTCAATTTGTAATAACTAAATCTTGGAAATAACCCAAATGCCCATCAACTGGAGACTCGATGAAGAAGATGTGGTTTTTCTATAAATGGAGTATTACTATGACTTAAAGAATAATAAGTTTGAGTTATTTATACTCTAATGTACCTTCGGGACATACTTATAAGTGAAATAAATAGATCCCACATGTGTAAATAGCATATCTTCTCTCTGATTTGAGAAACTGAAGATGTTAATGAGTTCTACAATGTATAATGGGTAATGTGAAATAGAAAATATTCAAAGGGAAATGGGGTGGAGGGGTGAGTAATGAGGGGTAAGGAAAAAATGTGGTGATAATTTTTTTAAAAAGTTAATCAAAGCTTATGTATTTAGGGGGTGAGTGAGTTGTGAGGTGGGTAGGGGAATGGGAAAAAGTGAGAATTAAATCATGTCATATACTGGTACAAAGTCTCAACATTGAGTGTGATCATGAGGTGTATATACAATGTACCAATAAAGATTAAATTTATAAAAGAAAAGAACTTAGAACTAATCAGTTTGGGCTTAGGAGTGGTATTAAAGTAATGCACCTTTAAACGCTGGAATTACTCTGGTTCTGATGAGTTTTCTCAGACTGGTGCTTGCATCAGGATCAGTGGAAGAGGCTGTTAAAACACAGATTGCCATGTGTCCTAGAGTTTCAGGCTCCTGGGCCTGGAGCAGGGCCCAGGTGACACCAACAGAGACATGTTCACCAAGAGCAGGTGTGTGGCTGGCACCAGAGAAAGGTCTGAGAGAGCGGGTGGTTGTCTCCCCTCTGCTTTTGGCAAACTGCAGGTGCAGGTGGAATAATTCCTGTTGTTTAAGACCCCCCCATTCCTCAACCTCCTGTCTTCTTTTTACACCCAAACTCACATTCCTCTTCTTTTTTCAGTTAGACCAAGTTAGCTGATGCATACGGGTACACAGATGTCCCAGCTCCACTTTGTCCTCACGTTACAAAGCAGGAAGTCAAGCTCTCTTTCCCATCACTAACAGCATTAGCAATAGAGGCCTAACGGTATTATTGGTGAAGGGATCACCTAGAAGGAAGGGCCTGTCTGCCAATGATAGACTCAGTGGGTGCAGGGAGACAGCAGTGTAACTGAGGTAAGAACTCTACGAAGTCAAGGAATAGTATTTAAAGCTGATTAAAAGTAGTGACACACAGGGAATCATTTGCCGACAAGGACAACTCAGAAGACTGAAACCTGGAAAACAAAAGATAGGACTTGGTAATGAAAGGAACAAGACAGAGGTGGATCTTCCTCGGTGTTCTGAGAAGTAGCACTGGGGGCCTGTGGAGAGAACAGGGAGGGAGGGATGACTTGGTTTTCATATTGTAACTTTTTGTGCCTTATGAATGGAATGCTATTACTCTCATGATAACTAGCCAAATACATGCTTTCTAGTTTTATTTTTAATTATATTTTTGAGTCAAGGTCTCACTCTGGACTCAGGCTGCTATGTAACTTAGGCTGGTTTCAAGCTTAGGATCCTCCTGACTCAGCCTCCCGAGTGCTAGGATTACAGACATTCACCACCATGTTCAGCTACTTTTCCATTTAAACAGAACTGTTTAGGTGAACACAGTGGTATGAGTTTTCTAGAATCCTGAAAGGATCCTACCATTCTCCAGATCTCACTGGCCAAAGCTGAGCCACTTTCCTCACCCATGAACCCATCACTGGGGGCTGTTCGACAGTCCATGTGGTGTCTTGTCTCCCAAGCTGGAAGAAGGCCCCCTCCACATGCGTGCCCATCTGCTCTCTCCATGTGAATCCAGCTTTGCCTTCAGCCTTGGGAGTCCTCATTTTAAATAACATTTAGCTTTTCTAGACCCCCCAAAAGTGGCTGGTCCTCTAAGCTTTACCATCTTCTCCTTTGGAAAAGATGTTAAACAAGTACTATAAGCTTCAGACCAGAGAATGAATGAGAAAAATTACCCTCCATCCCTCTTGATTATGAACATAGGTCTGTTACAAGATGCAGGAATTTAAGTTTTCCACCAGATTATAGATGTTCTGCCTATAGGGCTATTTAGTTAATATTCGCTTATTCCACTTCTCAACCTCAGGAGAATTAACTAAGCCCCAGAGATCCTGGATAAGCATCCCAAATGCAAAGCAGATTTCAGGAAGAAAACCACCTGACTATTCTGGTTCCGGGGACTGTGATCAGGCCACTGCTCCAGGAAGTGAGGGCACTAGATACTCGGCCACCTGCTCCTCTACTTACTGCAACCCTGAGGCTGGTGCTAGGCCTGCACTCACGCCCAGCCTGAGTAACCTGTTTGAAATTCTGGTGTGAGGCTTCTGTCACGGACACAGGATTGCTGCGTGGCCTTGTGGATGCTCCGGGACAGTGCTGTCCCTGGCCCCGTGCACTCACCTCAGCTCATCACCCCAGGCTCTGATACGGGCAGCAGCCCTGCACTTAAAGTTGTGCCAATATTATAGGTGGAAAAGCTAGTCAGACATGTGGTAGGTAGATAGACTAGGCTGGCCCCTTGAAAAGCCCACCTGGAGGACAGTCAAGGAGGCCTTCCCTGAAAGTCATCATTATCAAAGGAGAAAATGGCCCCACCCACATAAAATGATTAATGTCTCTGGGGTGGAAGGCCAAGACCGTGGCCCACCTAGGAAAGCCTCCTGACAAAACCCCCATACACTTGCTATGTGACTTGATTCCTCATTGGACCCCATTTGATCAGTATTGTTTAAACAACTATACTTGGTTAACTATGGTTTGCCCATTTCCTTTGAATTCTATTGCAAGCCCCTACTTTGAGCCTGCCTTACCTCATGGCTTTGGTCCATAAATTTCTCCTGGACAGAGCGACCCCGGGTTACCCACCTCTCTAGATTTCCCCTTCTGTCTCTCTTGGGAAAAAGCTTTCTTTCTCAATAAAATTTTCCTACTTTAACCTCCATCGTTCCTTAAATTCATTCTTCGATTTTAGAGAACATGAACTTGCGTTTCAGGTTGGGAGCTAGACTTTGCTCCCCTGAATCACCACCACCTTTGAGCTATGAGATTTTGGGGGACCTTTTCTGAGCTGCACCTTCTAACCTGAAAAGTGGAGGCTTAGCAGCATCTATTTCAGGAATTTGCTGTGCAGAGTAAGTAGAACGATGTCCGCCTCCATATGGCAAGTGTCTGATGTGACCCTTGCATGCCAGCTTTTAGGATCCACTGTGTCAATTTCCTTTTACCACAGCTGACATGCAGGTTGATCAGATTTCCTGTGTCATCCAGGAGGAAGAAAGGAACACATAAACTCCCACAGAAATAGGTCGCCAACTCGACCTTCCTGGGGAAGCAGTCCAGTTCAGGGGGTGTGGAGGGAGCTCTATGACATCGGGGTCACCTTCCACTTTCCTGGCTATGCCACCCACAGCTCTGCATGGCTCCTGCCTATTCCAGGCCCAGTGAAGAGTGAGGACCAACTCTGGCAACAGCCCCAGTGGTCACACTGCATCAGGCCCTTGGAAGGGTGAACCACCCTGGCACCCAGAGCATGTGGCCCAGCCACCCGTGTAGCTATTTGTACCTTTTTGAGCATCTGACTCCAGCCAGGTAAAAGGATTCATTGGAAAATTTTTAAACACCAAAAGGGTTTAGTTAAGAGGGAAACATGCCCATTCCAGCCACATCTTTTCATTTCAGTAGTTAAAGCAAAAAGAGCCCAGCCAAAAATTAATCATCAGTCTGCCTTGGTCAGTGTGTGGCCCCATTCAGGTGCAGCAGCAAATTGTTTATCAGTAGCAGACCGAAGCTTCCTGCGCCACTGAATAGCAGCTGTCATTCTGCAAAAGGACATCTTTTCATTCTCAAAGAGCAGTAACGATTTGAAGGCAAAGCAAATGACAGAATGTTTGACTGCACTTATCTGCCTTTTGGCTATTTTTAACCCTGTGCCACGCAGATGTTTTACGGACTTCCCTGACGGCTCACTTTTCTTGTTCTGCTTAGTGGCTGAGGCCAAGTGTTGTCATTTACAGCAATGGGGGAAGCTGAAAGCCCGAAACCTGAAAGCCCATGCTCGGCAGGGCCAGGCTGAGCTGGAAACAGCTGCAGGTTAAAGAGACCCTGGTCCCAAGGAAGGCGTGGTGGGCACCAGGTGGGGACGCGACCCAGAGCAGAGTCGAGCAGCCAGTGTGATGACCTGGGAAGTGTAGGGCCTAATTGCCGTTTTCTTCCGAGATGAAGAACTTGTATTGGGTGTGCCAAGATGAATTTTGTTCTCAGCCAAGAATAAAGTATGAGATCTCAGGTTTATTGGTTTCTCCCCACAAGTCCTTTTCACATATTTATAATCGGGATAAATTTTTCCACACTTCTGCCAGGCTGTAGCTCTTTCTTCATCTAGAGATACTGTAATTAGTTTTTGCAAAAGTGCACAAACCCATACATTCATTTGTAGGTATTACCCTGGGTTCCTGGAGTGGAGCAGAGGGCTGGGAATGGAGACATGAAGATGAGACAGGGTTCCCAGTGTACAGGGCGTGGAGCCCCCAGGGAACGTGACACAGAGATGAGTAGATGATCTGTAAAGAAAAGTGGGGAACCCTGGAAGTTGTCATCAGTGGTGGGGTAGAAAGGCTCTCCTCTATCTTAATGACTGCCTCCTGGGCACCTCTTGTCACCTCATTTTCGAGCTGCATCCCTTCAGTGCTGGTGTTTCTCCCTGTACCTCCCTCCCTGCCTGCACTGACCAGCTGACATTCAACCCGAAGTTTATGACTCCAGACTGCAGGATCCGCCGCATGAGTGTAAGGCAGACAGTCCCAGATGTCTGTCTTGGGAGCAGTTCTCTTCTAGAATAAATCAATACTGATTCTCTGATGCACAGTAACCTTTAATTCTCCCCTTTTTTCCTGATCCATATTGCATTCCAAAGATTATAATCTATGAAGAACATTAAAATGGGAAAGGGTTCCTGGGCCTAGTTTTGTCCTGATTTTTATTCCTCTGATATATGGAGCTGATGGGTAGGGCAGAGTCCCCCTCATCTCAGAACTGAGGTGGTGCTGCCAGCACCATCCTTCACACAAGTTGGCAGAGTGTAATGCTGCACAAAGCTTTTAAGAGAAGGCCCAGCTGACTAACACGTCTATGAGATGAGAAAGAAGAAAGTTAACTTCAGTGGCCAGGAAAAAAATCCACTCACTCAGCAGTGAAATGGACATAGCAGTAAAGGCTTCAGAGAGAAGCACTGGAATTTAAAAATGAATTTCAAACATATATTTGTTTTTCTGCTTCTTTATGATCCTGGATTCAATCTTGATTGAAATATATTGATAAATAATCAGACAGCAACAGTGATCTCACTGAAACTAGGATTCACTTTGTTAACAAACTAGGAACACTCACATCTGTGAGTATAAGACAGAAGATAGAGGAATATGAGCCTAAATCCAGTTCTGTGGTCCCTGCAGAAGCTAAGTTGCAACCAGGGCCTCTAACAAGTAGGGGCAGAAGGGAAGAACACACTATTTCCTTGGTGAACATTTTATGATAGTGTAAAGAATTTTAACCACATGTAAATATTCAAAGAACATCTTCTACCTCTCATATTTCCTTTTTTTCATTTTAGTATCTTTTAAGGTTTCAGACACTTCTGAGTTTTGGGTCATCCAAATTCCTGAAGAACGGAAAGAGACTTGATTATAGCACAAGAGAGACCCAGGGAGTGGCCTGTTCTGAAGTTACGGTCAGACAGACACAAGTGTGTCTCCAGTGTTCCCAGGGATCTGGTCCAGCTCAAGCTAGAGAACATCTTCTAGAGTGGGGCCAAAGCCTGAGCAGCACCGAAGGCCCTCTCCAGCAGGTGGCATCCAGTCCTTGGCAACTTGAACTTTGCCAGTGCTCTCTAATAATGGCTTCTGTTCATCACTCTGGGCAGAGTGCTGTACCTCCCTCTGCCTGTCCTCCTGGGCCTCATCAGACTCGCTGAGCCTGTGCCATGTCACAGAACTCTGCGCACCACGAGACTCAGGAGCTCTACACCTATTGTGTGTGGCTGCCAGGTAATTTGCCACTGCGAGTCAGGCTACCCACGAACCTGTGTGGGTAGCAGAGGAGAGGGTCTGTTCTCTAGGACTCTGAACCTGAGGGGAGCATGGCTGGGGGTGGCCTCTGCCTCTGAAAGTACTTGAGGGGGTCTTCTCTAAGTGAAGCCCTCCTTACACAAAAGCTCTAGGAGCTTCAACTGCATCTCCAAAAGCATTGCTCACTTCCCACCACTCATTGTGTTGCCAAGTCTGTCCTCACTGCACCCCTATCCCACCCAACTCAACAGTGTCGAGTGTCCATATTGTGGGTTCAGGTTCATTCCTCCACCCCAACCCGAGGCTGTGATGTTCACATTCATCCCACCTGCACCCTGACCTTGAGCATTTGGTGTATTAGGGGCTTTCCCGCTTAACCTTGAGCAGTTGGAAAAGAGCTCACCATGTCCCATGTGTGCCAGGGAGCTGTTGTACAAAAGCCTGAGTGGAGCAACTGGCTGAGGGTCTTCAGCTGAAATTCTGAGTAATGTGCAAACCTGTCTCTCGGGACAAGAATCCAAAGACACCTCTTATACTCAGCTCCTGGCCTTCAGCTCCTTCAGATAAGGAGAATAGCAAGGGGAGCTCCATGCATGTTCTTGAGAACTAACTGCAACACTGCTGGCCAGTCTTTAGAATGTCCTGTGTTTTACATTCTCAACATCACACAAGGGCTTGCTGTCTCTGAAACCACCCCTAACACACCTCCCTGAAACTGTATAAAATAAACATGCTAAATAGGCACTGAGATGCCATTTCTCCACCAGGGTCTGTGCCCCACCTCGTCCCACCTTTCCTCTTCATGTGTGCCTGTGTGTGTTTTCTCCATGTCCCAGTGCCTCTCCTCAGGTTGTCAAGCAGCTGTGCTAGATGCAGCACAGGTGCCACACTCCACAGGAAAGGTTCCAGATACACAGCAACCTACAGCTCCCAGAACTCCTCACGCCTGTGCCTGGACTGGCTCTGCATGGGGAAGGAAGACGAGCACAGAGGAGTGGACCTCAGTGCCCAAAGGCAAGTGTCCTCTGCCAAAAAGGACCTCTCTGCTCTTATAGCTAGAGTTAATGTCGAGGAAGGAAAGGGGCAAGATTTTGAAGGCTGGCTTGCCAGCATGTGGCACAACCAGAGAGAGTAGAAATTCCAGGAGGTGGGGCTGGGTGAAGGAGGTTACATCACTGGGGTTGAGCTTTTGGAAGGAATACTGGAACCCCAGGTCCTTCTCTCTCTGTGCTGAGTATAAGAGGTGTCTTTAGATTCATGTCCTGAGAAACAGGTTTGCACCTTACTCAAGTTCAGCTGAAGATCCTGGCTGCCTGCAGGAGCTCCCAACTTTGATTATCTGCCTCATCACAGGCCCAGAGTGACAGGCCAAGCAACCATGAACTGAACCCTCTGAGACTGTGAGCCATAATAACCTTTCTTCTTTTGCACTATCTCAAGTTTTCGTCAGCAGCAGAAATCCATAAACACAGGAGGGACACATGCTTGTGATCTACTCCTAGTTTCTAAATAGAAAAGATCCCAAAGAAGACCCCTTAGCTACCGAGGGAAAGTGAAGATATGGCACTGATTCAAGGGGGAAGATGTGAGCTGGAGAGAGAGGGAAGAAATAGGAGAAACTGGCCAGAGGTGGGGAGGCCAGAGGAGGGACAACCAAGGTGCAGATTTTGATGAAATAGTGTTGCGTAGTATAAGACATAATCAGTCTTCACCTTCCATAGAACTGTCCATAAAATCAACATTACCCACGAAAGCTTTGGGAGTCTTATGGGGTCAGGGGAAATGGAATTTGAGGGGTCCCAGGCTTTGAGGGAGTGCCTATGCCTGAGCAAAAGGCAGGAGAAAGGGCTGCTTAATAATGGCTGAGGCTGAAGTGGGCAGCATGAAACAATTGGCAAAGATGATAGAGCTCTCTGGTTGTGTTGTTTTGAGGACCAAAGTCAGTTTAAGGAAACAGGGCTGCTGTCTGGGTGGGTTATGGGGAAAGACAGCTAGGAACCTGTAGAAATGGCTTCTCTCAACAGCCTCTGCTATTGTGCCAGCAGTTGAGATAAAAAGTCCCCTTGGGCTGAAATTAGGAATTTAGTGGCTTTTTATGGATTGTTTGTCTTGAGAGGTGTGTCTAAGGCCACTGGATGTCTTGGTGCAATGGCACTAGAAGGGTAGAAGTACAACTTGGGCCTAAATGTTGCCTGACATAGTTCATCCTGGTCAAAAACATCTGTAACAACTGGGACAGGATAGGACTTCCCATTTGGACCATCAGCTCCCATCTGGACCTACCAAACTGGGCAGTTGGGAGTTGGGCTCAGTGACACAATGAGACAGTCCCTAAGAATTCCAGCTTCAAGCTGACATTTGATAATAACTTGCTTACATGGCAATTCTCTGTGTCTGGTAGCATATGAAGCCCCAGGAAAATCTGTCAAACATGGTCACAGACTCTCTGGCCCCAAATGCATAAAATCAACATTACCCACGAAAGCTTTGGGAGTCTTATGGGGTCAGGGGAAATGGAATTTGAGGGGTCCCAGGCTTTGAGGGAGAGATACCAGAGATTTGGGCTGCGGAGGCCTGCCTTTGCCTCTTATGTTCAACAAACTATGTAGTTAATTCTGGTGCCCAGCCAAATGTGAGGACCTCTAGGAACCAGGTTAGGAAACTGAGTTCAGAGCCCCAAATTTTAAGCCAGTGTTGTCAGCAAATTAAACAATGTATTGGAACAAATTGTGACCCTCTTCGATAGATACAGGAGCCTAATTAATACTCCAAATTAATAGAGCACCTTGGAAACTCTTCAGCAGAAGCTCTGGAGATCAGGTATAGAGAGAATTTTTATTCACAGCCCCAAACTTGACAGTCAAGAACTCCAGTGGCTGTAGAAGGCATGGTGTCCTCTGTGGTACCCAGAGACATCATTCAGTGCAACAGGGCAGGTGCTGTGGTACCCCCAGCAAGGGCTAAGTTTCACTCCTCAGAGTCCCGGGGAAAAGTTTACGGCAAAGGCAGACTCTGGGACCCATTAGGCCAGGGCACCGATTCATGTGTTGAGAGCCACGACTCTGAATTTCTAATGAGAATCCATGCTGTGGTGAATCCACATTCATACTTGAGGACCACAGATAACAAAAGGTACAGATGGGGAGAAACAGGCTGGCTGGCTCCTCCATGTCTTAGTGAAAGACAGGAAGTCCGCACTCACAGGGACAGAAGCTGTGTGGCCAGGACGGAGGTGCAAAGAGTAGCCCTGGTCTGCCTTTCCCTACAGGAAGACAAACGGCCTGCTTGTGGGCGAGGTCAGCTTCCACATGTAGGTGAAGCCCCTACTGCTTGATATATACTACATGGTATTTAAGTACATTAGATTTAATGTATCTCTCTGATAAGAGAGCTTGTCTGGTACTTAAAACATTCCCAGGAGGGTTGGGAAGGTTAAAAAAATGCTTCACCAGCAATATACTATGAAATTTCCTGGGGAAATTGCTCTGATATAGCTATCAATATAAGACCTCCTATAACAATTCCTTCACTTCTTGCTCAGTTGTTGTTGCTGCTGTTGTTGTTGTTAAGCCCATTTTCCTTTTGGTACCTAGCTGAAAAAGTCCTTAAGAAAAGAGTGAGTGGTCGTTCTGGAGACAGCAAGAAACAGGGTGAATTGGGGATGGAGAGAGGTCCTGTCCATGGTGGAATGGGGAGGTAAAACCCTGGCTGAGGACATAGGTGGACATGCAGGAAAAAGAAGTGAACCAATCCCCAGCATCCCTGAAGTCGCCAGCAGGCAGGCTGCCCAGGTCTGCTATCCCTGTCCTGCCCTAAAGCTGCCAGCTTCCCCCAAATGGAGTGCTTATCAGCAGCATGGGGTGGGATGGGTACTCACTATGTCAGTAGCAAGGACTGAAAGGAAGCCAGAGATCTTGAATCTTTCCTGAGCATTTCTCTATCTACTTCTACAGCATACACTTGTAATGTCTCAAAAAATCTGCTTTCTCAATACAGCTTCATTAAAAGTCAGCTGGCCTTCTGACTTGCATTTCAGACTCTGATTGTTATACCTATACCATTAGACATAAAAATCTCTTATTGGAACCTCCAATTAAACCTCAAGCCTAATAAAAGAGAATAGGGTGATTATAGGAAAGTGACCTAACACTATGCAAAGTGTTAGGAATAATAATGCTGGGGATATGTGTGGTGCCTTTGCCCCAGGAACTAGAAGCACATTCTATATTCTGTCTAATGGAGTGGGGTTTTATTCTTATTTTGTTAATTACCTGACCTAAGTTTCTGTGCCTATAAAATGGAAATAAAGACAGCTGCTTAACCTAAGACTTACAGAGAGTGAGTACAAATGTTTTGTACAATTCTAGGGCATGGCTATCATTATTGATGTAAAAAATAAGGCATGGCTTTTCTTCATCTTTAGGTTTCTGGATTTTGTGGCACATTTGGGGAAACATTCAAGCTTGTAGTGGAGAAGTACTGATCAATTTCCATGCACAGTATGGTTATGGCTCTCAATGACAATGCCTGAGAACCACATGGGGAATACCATTAAAATATAGTCTTGAGACCTGCCAGTAGTGATTTAATGCCATGATACTGGACTAGGCTCATCTAGGAGTTGTGTACACCAGATACTGTTAAAGACATGAGGGGGCAACAAGTTGGCAAACAGACCTCCAAACCCTCTCCTGTTGCTCAAGGCCCATGTGCATTTGCAACAGGCACCAGTGTGCTGAGCCTGGTCACCTCCCAAGAATCCCACTCAAGGACCAAAGCAGCAGCACACGTCGACTAGCAACACGATCTGCGCCAGTGTCGTGGCGTTTCCAAACTCGGATTCTTCTCCAGTGTGACTGATGTCTTGGCCACAATCTTCTGAAATCTCCTCACTAAGGAACAAGAGAGTCTGGAAGAATGGGTTCTCTTCAGGCCCTCTGGGCAGGTTTGTTCTCTCCATTGGTCTTTCATCCCATCCTCAAACATCATTCATGCCCTTCCCCTGGGACCTGCTTCCCACTGAATTCTTTAAGGAGCCTCAGAGAAAGCGTCCTGGATTCTGGGTCTCTGACTCAGGAATCAGCAAGAACGTATCTGGATTCGACCTCCAAGAAGCTGGAGACAATAAATGTGTCTAATTCTAACTTCAGTGTCGGGTTTTCCTTGAATTAAAATTAGCCTTGGGCTGAATTTACTCCAAGTCACTTCATTTCGTTTTTCTTTCTATGCCATATCATTTTAAATTTGGGGAAATTAGCATTTTCAATGACCCAGACTTCTGGGGAAAGCAAGACTGCATTTTAGAGTAGAGTGATTAATGTCTCTAAGTCCTTTGATATGTCAACACTAAGGATGCTTTGCCGTCTTAGCTGACCCAGACCAACAAAGCAAATGAAACAGCTGCACAAGAGTGTGGGGCTTTTTTTTTTTTTTTTTAAGAAAAAACAAGTATTTTCTATGGAATATCTATCTTTACTTTTTATTTTTTAATTTTTTGGGGGACAGGGTCTTGCTTTGTAGTTCAGGCTGGCCCTGAGCTCACTATGTAGCCCAGGCAAGCCTTGAACTCAGCAATCCTCCTGCCTCTGCCTCCCAAGTGCTGGGACCACAGGCGTGAGCCAACACACCTGGCTGGCTATCTTTAAAGTATATGTTAATAAACAGAACTGAATTATTAAAAATTCATTTCACTCCAGCAAGACTTCAAGTGCCCATAGCTGACAACAGATGATTCAGTGACTCAACTAAAGGCAGAAAAAAATGAAAAGGACAAATGAAGCTCAAAGCCAGAAGAGAAAAATGTAGCCCTACAGCACAGCTAGTGGGTTTCAGGGTCACTGGAAAACGTACCTAAAGAGGTTGCTTAAAATATTTAATTTAGCCTCCTTTTTTGTTGTTTACGCCCTGCCTCCTTCCCAAGAAGATTAGCGGTTGTGTCATTTTTCTCTCTACAGAGAGCGAGATAACATTTGAAAGAAAAGATCATCGCTTCTTTGCCATCTCCGCCCCTCTCACAATCTCTCCGACCACTTAAGAATTTCAAACAGGCAATGGGAAGCACATCATTCACCTTATGATAAGCTTTGCACCACCCTGTATAATCTGTCATCTTAATAACTATTTTTATCAATCTCAGAGGCACTGCGGCTCCCTCTGCCAGAGCTGTGTGTCTATGTGCGTGCACAATGTTTGTAGCTGAGGGGGCAACGTCCACGAGGAAACGCCTCGCTCTACTTCCACTTCTAAAAACAACTGTGAAAGTTTACTAGTCTCACTCTTTGGAAGCAGCGTCCTCCTGCCTGTCCTTCCATGTCTTGTCCTCATGCACAGCCATTTTACACACGTGCTCATCAAGTGTGCGATGGTTTCACTCGGTTGTCTGTACTATTCAGTGTAAACCCAATATGTGTATGGGATAAGAATTTTTCCATACTGCCACATGAACTTTATTTCTTTTTTCAATTACCATTTTTAATGGCCATGTAAGAGTTCATAGAATCTCTGTGCCATTCTAACATAGGCAAAGGAAGGGACACGCTGGAGCAGATGGCCGCGAGACTGTGGGCGGTGAGTCACAGCACCGTTATTTATAGTGCGCCCAGGGCATTTAATATCCTGGGGAGCGAGTTTATGACTCTGGGGGCTTATTTATCTAAAATGCAGAAGATGGGAGTTGTCATGGTCACAGCTTTGTTTTGAAACCTCTCTTTATTCATTTCCTGTATTAATGTCTTTTAAGGGACAACCAGTTCTGCAAAAAGGAGAAAGAGCAGCTGAGATGAAACAATTGGTCTCTGCCTTCTGCACTGTGGCTGGGCAGGAAGGGACAAGCTGCCTGCTGTCTTACAACTCAGTGCATGCATACACACACACATGCACACACATAGGCACACACATATGCACACACATGCACACATACACACACCACTTCAGCAATCACTGCACATGGGGAACAGTCACAAGGCAAACGCAGCATACGCTCTGGAGCCTCACCTTCCAACAGGGCTCTCGTACCTGAACCTGCACAAGAGGTTTCTGATAACCACACTCCCCTGCCAGGCTGCCAAAGAGGTTAAATGCGGTAATGTGCACAGGCACAAAGATCAGGACTTGGCACCACATATTCCATTCTCATTGTTATCTTTGCACTCTCTTGAAAGCAGAGCAGCACAGAGGTCCGCAGAAGTCAACCTCCTCTTCATAATCATTAAAGCAAATGCTTTAGCACAATCCTGGCCCCTTCTACCTGTACACAAGAAAGAGAAGGTGCAACTTGTTTTACAGAATTTTAACCCAGGAACCGTATTTGAGACCCTATTGTGCACTTTAAGTGCATTAACTAAAGATCATTCCTGGAAGTTTCAACTAAATCAAGATGTCGTTTGGTCAGCACAATATTTTCTTAGCATCATTGCAACACTTGATCTCCACCCACCCCAGGCCAACAGTCTTTGCTGATGCCTATGCTGCACAACAACCTTACATAGCAGCTGTTGCTATTATGCCCATTTTACAGACTTGGGAGTGTGGTATCAGAAAAATAAAGTGATTTGCTTAAGGTCAACCGGATTCAGAATTTGGGATTTATTCAGGGCTGGTTAACTTGCAAGTCTATTCTTTTTCTACGACACTCAGTCTTACTCATTGTGACCTTTGTACAAAGATGACTTGCTCCACAGAGGCTTATAATACTGAGTAAATTTTCTAATGTCCACAGCAGCTCTGCTGAGCTACTCAGTGCTTCCCAGGAATTCTGAGCTCCATGCCAGTCCTACAAACTCCTTTTTTCCTCCCCCACACCCACACCTGCTCTTCAGACTCTGCAGTTATGCTTTTACCTGGCCTGAGTCCGATCCTCCAACTTGTTAATGAACAGAGTGCTGTGGAGTTGACATGGTAACAATCAGATAAAGCCCGCTGGCACTGGTCCTGCCTGTCTGCCACCTCCCACTCAGTTCTCATGTCTCGTAACCTCTGCTTTCACCTTGTCCTCTGCCCACTTTTAACCCTCATCTTGCTACTGATCAGCAGGCTCTAAGCTTACAAAGAGCATGATGGAGATGCCCCAGCTCTTCAACTCCCAGCTGGCCCTGGGCATGAGAATCCCAGATTACTCTCCTTCTACCACCCTTGAGAGGGAGGTCAGGAGAAGACAAAATGGGAAGTGGACTGATGCAGAGCTACTTTCTAGAATGTCAAGCAGGAGGGGCCTGTGTCCAAGCCTCACACTAAGAAGACCAGTTTGAACAGGTGTTGAGTCCTCTTAAGAGCCAATGTTGTAATTCTGTATCCCAGGACCACAGAACATGCCCTTGTTTGGAAACAAGATCAATGTAATTACTTAAGATGAGGTGTCTTAGTTTGTTTTCTTTTGCTTTAAAAAAAAACAGGCTGGGTAATTCATAAAGACAAGAATTTCATTTTGGCTCAGGTTTCTGGAGGCCGGGTAGTCCAGGAGAATGGCACTGGCATTGTGGGGCTTCATACTCATTCTTCCCATGGGAGAAAAGTAGAAAAGGCAAATGAGAGACTGTGAAAGAGTCAAAACACCAGGCAGCCTCACTCTATAGCAATCATCCTTAGCTCCCCCAAGACTTAGTCCACTTCCAAAAGAAAGGCAACAGTTCCTCCTCATGCTTCAAAGTCATCTTAGGACTCAGCCCTTCCAAAACCACCTTCCTACATCATCATCATAGCTCCAATCCAAGTCCAGGATGAGTTTGGAGGATGCAAACCACAATCACCCCCAGCACGCAGTCGCAGTGGAGCAGCTCCAGTGCAGTATGGGGCGTATCCTTATAGAAGAGGGAAATCTGCACACAAGCATGCTCATGGACAGAATGTCCCATGAACAGAAAGCATCAAGATGACCCTGCGGCAAGCCAACAGCTGCCAAAGATGGTAGGGGACCACAGTACTGCGTGTGCCCAAAGGATGCCATAAGTAGTGCAGGCTGAGAAGACTTAACCCACAACTGGCTTGTTTTGAGAAGTAACTCCAGCCAAAGCCTACATGCCATGGTCAGAGTAACTTTTACCTAAATTCCATTCCCACAACTAACACCTCTTTATGAGAAGGACAAGCTTCTAATTACAGCTATATATTTTATCTATTCTATTCCTAATTGAAGAATGCTTTGCCTTGTCCTTTACAAGCCTTGCCTGCATTAGTATCCATAGTAACTGCACAACTGCACATCCTCGCACATGGTTCCCCTTTAGCACATAGTTCCCCTTTACCCCAACTAATGACCAATAAAAATCAGTGCTTTGGGGGGCTGGAGATTTAGCTCAGTGGTTCCAGTGCCTGCTTCACAAGCGCAAGGTCCTGAGTTCCATTCCCGGTACCACATACCACCATGTCAGGTGTGGTGGCTCACTCCCCTACAATACCAGCTCTGAGGAGCGAGGCAAGAGGATTGCGATGAGTTCAAGGATACCCTGGGCTACATAGTGAGCTCAGGACCAGCCTGAATGATGAAGTGAGACCCTGTCTCAAAAAAAAAAAAATCAGTGCCTTGGATGGACCAGTGCCTTTGATGGTTGGGCATCCTGGCTCCCTGGTTTCTCTATCTCTTTGGTTCTTTTTCTGCAGTAGCACCAAGCAGGAGATCAGAATCTACCGCAGAGGTCTCTAATAAAAGACAGCCATTAGAAGCTGGGGAGAGGCATGGAACACATTCTTTCCACTCTGTCAGTGCCACCAGCACCCTCACAGACCTTAGTCCTTGTGAAGAACAGATCACAGTCACAGTCTGAGGTGCTTCATTACAAGCCCCCTAGGAAACTACCGGGCTGAAGCTGCCCAGGATGCAAAAAGGATGAGGTGTCTGGATGCTCCCTCCAGGGCTGGCACTGTTGCTCTAATGACCCAAGCTCTTTGTGTGGCCTTCACCACACACAGCCCTTCATGCCTGCTTGGGGGCAAGAGAAGTTAGATTAAGTATAATGCCTCCTTCATGCAGGGACTCCTAACTTTCACAGACCCTAGGCAGTTTGACCCTGTGGGCATCTTGCTTAAGAAAAAAATCTTTAAATACTTTTTTTTTTATGTGAAGACAAGTATAATCTATGCTGGATCCATGACCATATGAACATTATTAGTCTGTCCATCCTTTCCTGATTTTATTTTCATGGGCTGGGTATTGTGCCTATCGGGTGAGCTTGTCCTGACTGGTGAATGAAATGAGACCCAGCGGACTCAGGAGAGTTCCCCGCTGTGTGATCTGCACCAGAAGCTGAGCACTGGCAAGAAGGATGAGCAAACACGACACAGAAGCACTTCCTCCAGCCTGTGAAGCTATCCAACCAAAAGTGGTTTGCCTTACACCTTCCCTTTACCTCAGGAGGAACAAAACAATAATACTCACAGGTACAGAGGGAGAACCATGCTCCGTATTAGCTGCCACCAGCAGGAAGCAAGACACCATCAGTCCACACCCCTTCCACCAAGGCAGTCACTGCACATCGTCAGAACCATACATAAAATTTCCCCTGTGCTCTGTGTGGCCAGCCTTCCTGATTTACTGTACATAAGGTCCCCGAGTTAAACCTCAGCAGGGACATCTGAAAGTGTATTCTCTTGCAGCCCTGTTACAAACTGCATCACCCAAATAACATCTGTGCATTCCTCACTTGCTCCCCAGCACCTGAGCATCATCCCCGCCAGTGCATCACCGAGCAGTGGCCCCTGAAACTTAGGAGCACCGAGGAGCAGGAGTAGGAGCTCTGGCATAGAGGCCCAGGCTTTAGGAAGTAAGCGTGTTTCAAAAACGAGAGCAAGCAATTCAAACAGCTGGTATCTGGCTCCCCTTATTAGGACTCTTACTGGCTTCCTTTCTTGCCATATTGGAATCCGTCTTCCTTTTATGCACACTCCTGGCAAAAGGAGCAGCAGTAACACACAGAATCAACAAACCCGGTCTCAGTGGGTGTTCCCAGAAACCAGGGGAGGAGCTGTGTGTGCAGAGTTCCACCGCCATCCACAGGGCCCCAGGAGCACAGATCTGTCCTCAGGAACAGCACACTGGCAGGCTGGTGTCAGAGCGAGGGGCTAGTTCCCAGGCCACAGGGCACCAGGGGAAGAGCAGCACTGGCAGAGAGGAGGGACTGGTTTTGGAAACTGATCTGGGTTTCAGTGTCAGCTTTACAGACGGACAGAGGACATCCTGGCCCTCTGACTCCTGTCCACAAAGGGTGGTGCTATGATGCAGACTTGGAATTCCATTTCCAGCCTTTCTTTCTGACAAGACCTTGTTCCTCCTTTAGCTTCGGGGGTCCAATATTTTGTCTCAGCAATGAGAAAATCCCTAAGACAAGTTGCAGACAGAATGAAGTAATTTCAGAGAACCTACACAGACATTAGGTGCTTTTACACTGCTGACCATACCCTGGCACCAAGACTGTACAGGACAGAGGTGATTCTGCCCCTCCTGCTGCTGGCAGTGACTGCTCAGGCCTGGGGATGTCCCTCAAATCTGACCAGTGAGAATCTCAGCTAGGCGCTCTGTTGCTCCCTTCCAGAACTGACTGTTCCTACCCCATCTCTTTACAGGAGTAGGGATGAAGCCATTATACAGAGTGGGCAGAATCAAGAATTCACTAAAAATATATTTATATGAGTAAACAGAAAATACAACGAAAGCTTGTAGACACTGAGCAACCTAAATGCTGGCCTCGCCATGGCTTCCCAGTAATGCAAACCAACTGCTTCCTTGTTACAAATGCAAACGTAAGATGTAATTTGATACTAAAAAGCATATTGATAAATATTCATTGACTGAATGGATAGGTATATACAGTATTGACAATCTAAGAGGCATTTCTGGATTTGGAGTGGCCAAAGAAATTTTCAGGGGTTTTAAAGAGGGAGTAGATATGAGAGGTGAAGACCAAGGCTGACAACAGTCTTGGGAGGAAGGGGCCCTGTGTGCAAGGCCAGGAGGCAGAGACATAAGTGGCCATGGAGGAACCAGTCTGGAGAAGCAAATCATGCGTGCAGGGAGACACATACATTAGCCACTTTTCCATCACTACAAATGCCAGAGAGAAGTCAGCCTAGAAAAGGAAATGTGTGCTTTGACTGCAGCATTGCAGGTTCAGTTGCTTTGGGCCTGTGGCAAGGAGGCACGTCCTGAGAGGAGCTCCTGGTGGGGCACAGCAACCCACCCCATTGTATCCAGTATTAGAAGGAGGAAGCAGGGTCAATGTCTCTTTCAACAGCACACACTGTGATCAGAAGACCTCTGTCTGGTGCCCACATCCTGAAGCTTCCACCACCTCTCACTAGTGCCACAGGTGGGATTCAGCCTTGAACACATGGGCCAGTGGGGCCATTTCAGATCCAGGTTGAAGGAGTGGGCCTGGGAGTGGCTGCCCTGAGGT
>PVIC010020950.1:0-28723 GCA_004025085.1 Thryonomys swinderianus | reverse complement strand
TTCATTCACTTATGTGCAAATGGACACACCTTGAGGACACACTAATAAGTGAAATAAATATATCACAGATAACATTAATACTGTATCTTTTCTTTTGTATGAGAACCTGTAGATGTAAATGAGTTCTAGAATGTATGATAGATGTTGTGAAATAGGAAATATTCAAAGGGAATGTGGTAGAGGAAATATGATTTGAAAAAAAAAGAAAGCACATGTATATAGGGAGTGGGGGCTTGTGTGGTGGGTAGGGATATGGGTAAAAATGAGAATTGACTCGTCATATATTGGTACAAATTCTGCAATGTTGAGTGTGATCGTTAGCTGTATGTACAATGTACCAATAAAGAATTCAATTGAAAAAAAAAAGGAATAAGGATTTGCTGCTTTGGAATCTTTTTATGCAAGATCCATTGCATGAGCATCCTTTGTTCCCTGTGAGAGGGTTAAGGACATCACAGGGTGAGCAAGGTCCAACCTGAAGGCAAACTGTGACTTACTAGGGTGTGACCTTGAGTGAGTTATTTACCCTTCCTCAGCTCAGCCTTTCTTTTCTTACTTTTTCTCTTTCTTTGTTTCCCTTTCTTTTTTCTTCCTTTCTTCCTCACTCTTTCTGCTTCTTTTAAAATTTAAAGTATACAACAATATTTTTATAGACTTATTGAAATGTACAATAAGTATAAGTGAAATGATTAGTCAAACTGTCTTAGTCACTTTCTTGTCACTGGGACAAAATACCAACACCCACAAATTAAAGGAAAGAGGTTTGTTTTGGCTCACGTTTTTAGTCCATAGTTGAAGCAGAACAACATTGTGGAAGCTTCTGGGGGAAGAAAGCTGCTCACTTCACGATGACCAGGAAATAGAATGGAAGAGCTGGAGAGGGAGCCGCAGCCTTCTGCATCACGCCTCCAGTGACTCCCTCTTCCACCCAGGCCCCACCTTCCATGGACCCCAACTATAAACTCCAGAGGTTCTTAGTAAATATCCCAGTTCTAAACCATAGCACACAAATCACTATACCCATAACTTCCGTTACCTTTCTTTACTTGGTGTAGTGAGTGAACCTAAAATCTACTCTTCAGAAAATTCTAGTTCACAGTGCGATAATATTAACTATATGCTCCATGTCACACATAGCATCTCTAGATATTTTCCATCCTCTGTAACTGCAACACTGTTTTGTTTGTTAGAGTTCTGAGTTACATTCTTAGCCTTCTTATTTGTTTGTTTAGTGACAGATCTCTTAAGTTGCCCATGCTGTTGTCAAACTTGTAATTCTCCTGCCTTAGTCTCCTGAATAGCTGAAACTATAAGCATGTGCCACCATGCCCTCCTGTTGTTCCTGATTTTGTTTTATTTTGGGGACAGAGTCTTGCTATGTACTCCAGGGCATCCTTGAATTCACTATGTCACCCTGGCTGCCCTCAAACTCACAGTGATCCTCCTGCTTTAGCCTCCTAAATGCCAGGATTACAGGTGTGGACCAACACACCTGGCTCTGTTTCTGGTTTTGAGACAGAGTCTCACTGTGTGGCCCAGGCTGGTTTTGAATTTGGGAGCTCAAGCAATCCTCTTGCTTCAGCCTCCTGAGTAACTGGGACTAAAAGTACACACAATCACACCCTGGTTGTAATTGTAACTTTGTACCCTTAGTCAGCCTCTGTCTTATCATCTATAAAATGCCAGTAATGACAGTGCCTCCCTCACAAGGTAGTTGTGAAAATTAAATGAAAGGAGCTCTATAAAGTGCTTAAAATAGTAAAGGATAAGTACAAAACAAACATGAGTTTTATTATTATGAGGTCAATGACTTTGTCATGTAAAAAGTTGCAGACTCTGTAGAGTAAAATGTGAAATAAAATGCCTTGCTCTCCACGAGTTGTAAACCACTTATTTTACTTGAACATAAAGCAAAAAATAATTACAGTCCAGTGCTCTTTGGTTTTCTAAATTATTTTTTGTTATTGTTGTCAGAATTTTTATTTCCACGGACCTGCTTACAGGCCATAATGATTACATTTTTCATGGGGAATTGGTACATGTACATAACACAACTTAATCTTCATCCTATTCCCTGCCCCTTCCTCATCCTGCCATTTTTTGATCTTTTTTGAGAATTATCTCCCTCTATCCTATAATCTTTTATTTTGTTCTTTATTTATCCTTTGATTGCTCATATAAGATCACGAGATATTTAACCTTATGCATGTGATTTATCTCACTTAACATTATCGTCACAGGGAACATCCATTTTCCCCACAAATAGCTCAAGTTTATCATTTTTTCCAGCAGAGTGGTACACCATTGTATAGTGCTATATTTTTTTATTCATTTGTTGCTGGACATATAGGCCTCTTCCAAGATTTAATTATCACGAATTGTGCTGCTATAAACTCACATATGCATGTATCATTATAATGTGATACTTTTTTTTTTCAGTTCTGGGAATCAAACTCAGGACTTTGCACTTGCCAGGCAAGTGCAATGCCGCTGAGCTACATTCCCTGCCCAATGCCTTTACATTTTTAGGAAGACCCCTAAAAGGAGAATACCTGAGAGGAATGGAATTTCTAGTTTCAGTTTTTGATGAGTCTCCATACAATTTCCATAGTGGTTGCACTAGATTATATTTCCACCAACAGTATAGGATTCCTTTTCCTCTCAGACTCATCAACATTTATTATTTGATTTCTTGATGATAGCCATTCTTTCTGGAGTACAGTAGAATCTCAGTGTTATTTTCATTCTCATTTCTCTAACTGCCAGAGATATTGAACATTTTTTCATGTGTTTAGTGATCACTGGAACTTTGTCTGAGAAATGCATATTTGTTTCAGTTGCCCACGTTTTGATTGGGTCTTTATTTAGAGGGAGGCTCTAATATTTTTAGTTCTTTTTTTTTTGAGACAGGGTCTCGCTTTGTAGTTCAGGCTGGCCCTGAGCTCACTATGGAGCCCAGGCAAGCCTGGAACTCAGCAATCCTCCTGTCTCTGCCTCCCGAGTGCTGGGATGACAGGCGTGAGCCACCACACCCGGCAGTAATATTTTTAGTTCTTTATGTATTTTAGGTATTCGTTGTCTGCCAAAGAAATAACTGACAAACATTTTTTTCTTATTCTTATAGTTTGTTTCTTCACTCTGTGGGTTCTTTCTTTTATAGTGCAGACATATTTAATTTGGTGTGATCCCATTTGTTAGTCCTTGGTATTATTTCTTATGCAACTGGGTTCTGTTCAGAAAGTCACTGCCTACACCTTTAAGAGTTTTACCTATTTTATCTTCCTTGTGCTCGCTTCGGCAGCACATATACTATTTTATCTTCCAGCAGATTAAAGAGTATGTGTTTTGGGCTGGAGATTTAGCTCAGTGGTTCTGGCGCCTGCCTCGCAAGCACAAGGTCCTGAGTTCGATCCAGTAACCACATACAATTCTGAGCATGGTGACTCACGCCCAGCAGCCATCAATACCACATACCACAGTGCCAGGCATGGTGGCTCACGCGTGTCATCCCAGCACTTGGGAGGCAGAGGCAGGAGGACTGCTGAGATCCAGGCTTGCTTGGGCTACATAGTGAGCTCAGGGCCAGCCTGAGCTACAAAGGGAGACCCTGTCTCAAAAAAAAAAAGTTTGTGTTTTAACATTTCGACCTGTCATGTTTTTTATTTTATTTCAGTAGATAGAGAGATATGGATCTAGATCCAAACTTTTGCATATGAATAGCCAGTTTTCCCAGCACCATTTGTTAAAGGTGCTATTTTTCCTCCATCGTAAATTTTTGGTGCATTTACACAAGATCAAATAACTGAATCTGGCTATCTTCCATTCTGTTGCCTCAATTCAAGTCAGTGGTTTTCTTTTTCTCCAAGAGCACTGTACCTTTGTAATAAAACATGAAGTCTATGGTCCCTTCTGCTTTGCTCTTGTTGCTTAGAATTGCTTTGTCTATTCTGGGTCGCCAGGTTCCACAGGACTGTGTTGTTTCTCCAGTTCTCTGAAGATTGCCTTTGCTATTTTGACTGGGATTATGTTAATTTTGGAAGTATGGCCATTTGACAATATTAGTTCTGCCTGTTCAGGAATAAAGGATAGCATTCTATTTTCTGATGTCTTCTTCTATGTCCTTTTTCACAGTTCTGTAGTTTTCTTTTTTTTATAGAATTCTTTCACTTCCTTAAGTTAACAATTATGAATTTAAGTTTTTCTTACTGCTGTTGCTTTCTTAATTTCTTTCTAAGTGAGTTCATTATTGGTGTGCAAAAACACTTGATTTCTGAATATTGATTTTTGTATCCTGATACTTTACTGGATTTGATTATTAATTCTAGGAGTCTCTTGGAATTTTTTGGGTCTTCTATGTAGAGAATTATGTCAGCCACAAACAATGATTATTTGTCTTCTCCTTTTCCTATATATATATATATATATATCCTTCTTATTACTTTCTCTTGCTTGACTCCTCTGGCTAATGTTTTGAGCCTTATAGTGCATAGGAGTGGTGACAGTGGACATCCTGTTTTGTTCCTCATTTTGAAAGGCAAGTTTCAGCTTTTCCCCATTTAATACGGTGTTGATAGTAGGTTTGTTATAAGTAGCTTTTATCAAATTGTGCTAGAATATTTTTAGACCAATTTTTGCAGGATTTTTATCATGAGTGGATGTCAGATTTTGTTATGGTCTTTTTCTGTATCTATTGAGATAATCATAAAATTTATTTTTATCTTTGCTTCTGTTCATGTGCTGTAGTACATTTATTAATTTGTATATGTTGAACTATTCCTGAGATGAACTCTATTTGGTCATTATCTCTGAGATAGATATACATATATATATATTTTTTTTTTTTGATACAGAGTTTCGGTTTGTAGTTCAGTCTGGCCCTGAGCTCACTATGTAGCCCAGGCAAACCTGGAACTCAGCAATCCTCCTGCCTCTGCCTCCTGAGTGCTGGGATGACAGGCGTGAGCCACCACGCCTGGCACTGTGGTATGTGGTATTGATTGCTGGTGAGTGTGAGTCACCACACCCAGCATTGTATGTGGTTACTGGATTGAACTCAGGACCTTACGCTTGTGAGGCAGGTGCTGGAACCACTGAGCTAAATCTCCAGGCCCCTATCTTTGATATTTTTGATGATTTGCTGCATTCTGTTTACCAGGATCTTATTGAGGATTTTTGTGTCTATGTTCATTAAAGAGATTGGTCTATAGTTCTCTTTTTCAGTTGGTTCATCTTTTGGATTTGGAACCAAGGTAATGCTAACTTTCAGGAATGACACTGGGAGTTCTCCTTCCCTTTCAATTTAATGAAAGAGGTGGATTCTTTTTTTTTTTTTTTTTTTTTCTTTTGAGATGGGGTCTTGCTTTGTAGTTCAGGCTGGCTCTGAGCTCACTATGTAGCCCAGGCAAACCTTGAACTCAACAATCCTCCTGCCTCTGCCTCCCGAGTGCTGGGATTACAGGTGTGAGCCACCACGCCCTGCACTGTGGTATATGGTATTGATTGCTTGTGGGTGTGAGTCTCCACTCCCAGCATTGTTTGTGGTTACCGGGGATCGAACTCAGGTCCTTGTGCTTGCGAGGCAGGCACCAGAACCACTGAGCTAACCCTCCGGTCCAAGAGTTGGATTCTTTATATATTCTGGATATTAGTTCTTTGTCAGAGAATAGCTGGAAAAAATTATTTACTGTACACTAGCTCTTTTTTTTTTTTTTTTTTTTTTTGAGACAGGGTCTCACTTTGTAGTTCAGGCTGGCCATTAGCTCACTATGTAGCCCAAGTTAGCCTTGAACTCACAGCTATCCTCCTGCCTCTGCCACCCAAGTGCTGGGATTACAGGTGTGAGTTGCCATGCCTGGCAATGTGGTATGTGGTACTGATTGCTTGTAGGGGCGAGTCACCATGCCTGGCATTGTAGTATGTGGTTACCAGGGATCAAACCCAGGACCTTGCACTTGCAAGGCAGATGCTGGAACCATTGATCTAAATCTCTGGCCCTGTACACTAGCTTTTTATTTGATAGGTTCCATTTGTTGATTCTCAGTACTATTGTTTATGTAATTGAGGGGCTGTTTAAAAGGTCCCTGCCTACACTTATGGGTTTAAGAGTTCTACTGATTTTATCTTCCAGTGAGTTAAGTGTTTCTGTTTTAAATTTTAGTTCTTTGATTCATTTGTATTTTAGTTTAATACATGTGATAAATAGAGACCTAATTTCAGTCTTGTGCATGTGGATATCCAAGTTTCCCAACACCATTTATTAAAGAGGTTATCTTTCCCCCAGTGTAAGTTTTTGGCCCCTATGTCAAATAATTGAATGTTCTTGGTATTGTTTCTGCAACCTTTATTCCAGTCCATTGATCCTTATGTTAGACTCCCAAAGTAGAAAACCCAGTCAAAAACTAAGCAAATAGCTGGGAGTGGTGGCTCACACCTGTAATCCCAGCACTCAGGAGGCAGAGGCAGGAGGATTGCTGAGTTAGAGGCTTGCCTGGGCTATATAGTGAGCTCAGGGCCAGCCTGAACTACAAAGCAAGACTGTCTCAATAATAATAATAACAACAACAATACATGGAAAACATGTTCAACATTTGCATTCCATTAGAGAAATGCTAATTAAAACAGAACTGAGATTCCATCTTACCATAGAAAGCATGATCATAATCAAGAAATCAAATAATAACAAATGCTGATGAGGCTGCAGAGGGAAAAGGAGCCCTCCTACATTTTTAGTGGGAATGTAAATTAGCACAACTACTATGGAAATCTGTTTGAAGATTCCTCAAAAAAATTGAAACTAGGAATTGCATTTGACTCAGTTATTCTCCTTCTAGGTACAATATTTTCCTGAAAAAGTTGAAGACCTCATACAACAGTGATAAGATGAACAAGTTATAAGGAGGAAAGACTACTGTGGGCTCATGATTCTGTAGGGTTCGCTCTGTAATCACTTGGTTCTCTTACCTTCGGGCATTTGCAGAGGCAGCGCCACAGCAGCATTGTGTGGCAGAGGAAACCTGTTCACCCTGCCAATTAGGAAGCAAAAGAGACAAGAAAGGACTAGTCTCCCAGACTCCCCTTCAAGGAAATTGCCTCGTTGAACTGAGTTGCTCCCGTAAGGCTTTACTTCCTAACACTTCTGCCACCTCCCAGTAGCACCACAGGCTGGTGACCAAACCTTTTGGGGGAACAGTGAAGAACCATGTGAAATGGAGCCACCACTTCCTACCCCAACTTCCCACAGAATCACAAATCTTGTGTTGCTAAACTGAAGTATTTTCTGTCCCCCAAATCCCATTACATGCAACTGTCTCGCCTTGGGCCTTTTAGGTCCTCACTTACGGACAGCTGTGAAGAAACTGTTGAAGAGAAAAATCTTTATGAGATTTTTAAAAATATTCTTCTGTTGGTACTTTTGATGAACAATGAGGCTGGCAGAGATGAAAGGCCACGACTGGTTTGAGGCTTGTGACACAGATGTGAACTGTAGTTTAGTAACTGAGAAAGATGATCAGTTAGCCACACAACCCAAGTAAGGTTCCTGGTCATCAGTATGCATTATGAGGGTTGCAGGTATTTCAGAAAGGAAAGTAGAGAGAAACCAACTGAGAAGATGCTAGAAATATTTTCTGATTTTCTCGGCTTGAAAACATCTTAATAGTCATCTGAAATTTAGCTGGATGATAGGTTCCTAAATCAGGATAGAGTCATGATTAAAGACATCTCTCCTTCCCCAACAGATATACACAAGATGGTCATTACATCTTTGGGCTCTCTGGGGTTAAATACGCGAGTGTTCAAACCCCACTTTTACCCCTTATTTGTTATATAACCTTGATACTTAATTGTAAGTATCCCTTGGCATAATAATAATATAGCAGGGGGCCGGAGATTTAGCTCAATGGTTCCGGCACCTGACTCACAAGTGCAAGGTCCTGGGTTAGATCCCAGTGACCACATACAATGCTGGGCGTGGTGACTCACGCCCACCAGCAATCAGTACCACATACCACAGTGCTGGGTGTGGTGGCTCACGTCTGTAATCCCAGGATTTGGGAGGCAGAGACAGGAGGATTGCTGAGTTCCAGGCTTGCCTGGGCTACATAGTGAGCTCAGGGCCAGCCTGAACTACAAAGTGAGACCCTGTCTCACAAAAAAAGATAGCAAGGCCTATTTTATGGGCCTGCGAACAGATTTAAATAAGCTGATATGTGTAAAATCCTCAGTACAATCCCCTGCATATGTCAATCATCACTAAGTGAGAATTATTAATACATACAATAATAACAGCAGCAAATGTGTTCCATGTGGAGTACTTCTGGGTTTGTGCTTGGAGACTGTTATGCTTGAATTTAGATGTACCTCCAAAGCCTCATGTGGATGAAGTGAGGTTTTCTTTTTCAGAAGTGACTAAATCTGGAACAGAGCCACCACTGTGTGGTACTGGCATTAAGGATGTATGATATTAAACCACAGCATGTGATTGATTGGTTTGGCACCATCCTAATCCCAATAATCTGGATGGGATAAAAGGGGTAGAAAGATGCTGTATGGTCCCTTGTTGCTTCTGCTATCTTGAACTTTGTCCTTCTGCCACTCCAAAGCCAGCCTGTTATAGACTGAGACCTCTACAAATTTTAAGACAAATAAACCCTCTCCCCTTTAACTTTGGGTGTCAGGTATTTTTGTCTCAGTAATGAGAGGAAAAACATCTAAGAATTTGGTACCAGAAATAGGTCATTGCTGCAAATTTACCCCACCACATGGCTCAAGAGCCTTTGAGAATGGCTTGAAGAAGAATTTTAAAAGGTTCAGAGATATTGGCTGAAAAACTAGAGGTGGGATACCTTTGGCTCCAATGTATCAAAGATTCTAGGGCCAGAGGGTTAGCTCAGTGGTTCCGGCCCCTGCCTCGCAAGCGCAAGGTCCTGAGTTTCATCCCGGAAACCACATACAATGCTGGGCGTGGAGACTCACGCCCACCAACAATCAACACCTCGTACCACAATGCCGGGCGTGGTGGCTCACGCCTGTAATCCCAGCACTCCGGAGGGAGAGACAGGAGGATTTCTGAGTTCACCGCAGCTTGCCTGGGCTCCATAGTGAGCTCAGAGCCAGCCTGAACTACAAAGTGAGACCCTGTCTCAAAAAAAAAAAAAAATTCTAGACAGCTCAAAAAACCGGGAAGGAGATAGAAATTCTCCTGGTAAAAACCAAGCTTCGGATGTTGCTGCTGGTAAGAAGGACCAAACTGATTGTTGGACTCCGGACAATGTGTGTTATACCTTGCAGAAAGTTTGCATTTTGCTCACATCCGGAGATTTCCTGGGAATAAGACTAATGGCAGTAGACTAATTAATTCTATAAAAGAAACTTTGTGGCAATGTAATATTAAGACCAAGGCATGGGTCTTAATAAAAACCCCAGTAGGTATTTTTTAGCCAGTTCTATGCTGAGAATCAAGAGCAAAGAGGCCAACAAAATGATTTTAAATGTTCTGAGTTTGGTCAAAAAAAAAAAAATTGCAGCAGACTCCAAAGATAGAGCAGAGGAAATGTGGATCGCAGAGAAGAAACAGAAGTCCAAGGGTATCATGAGAAGCAGCAGGACCCCAATCTTTATAGCCTCAGAATTGCAAAAGTGAGACTTTGCTTTGAGAAGAGAGCCCCAGAGCTCCATGTCCCAAAAATGGCAACATGTTCCAGAATGGCAGCAGCGTAGAGAATTTGTTTCTCAAGATTGGATTCATTGGGGTTACCCACTTTCCGGGTTCCCCCTTCTGTCTCACTTAAGGCAGAAGCTTTCTCTATCAATAAAATTTTCCTACTCAAACCTAAAAAAAAAAAAAAAGATTGGGTTCACTGTACTCTATGATCCAGATCCTTGACACCTATAGCCAAGAAAGAAAGAAACGTGGCTACCGCTCTAGCTGGTGCTGGTTTTAGGAAGACACAGAATGAGAGAGTTGTGGGGTCAGAAAGACTTCCACCTAGATTTCAGAAGAAGGCCTGGGAGGGCAGACAGTGTCCCCCTGAGAGGGCAGTGTGTGTAAGGCTGTGAGTGTGAAGCTGAAAGTATAGTAGAAACCCCAAAGGTTTAGAGAAGCCAGAAGCGAGGATTGTCTGAGAGAAACTGTAAGGAAAGGAGCAGAGCTGGCCCAAGAAAGAAGCCATGGGTGCTCCAAATGCAAGCAGTGCTTTAGAGGCAAAGCCATCCAAGCCTTTTGGAGTTCACACTCTGCCACAGATTGCTGGTTAGGCTGGAAGTAGGACTGTGAGATGTAATGTTCGCCCTGCTGGATTTTGGTCTTACTTTGTTTCTATTCCTTCTTATGCCCCTACTTATAACTTTTAGAATAAAAATGTCCATGTTGTGCCATTAAATGTTAGAAATGTTTAACTTTCTTTTCATTGATAAGGGGGCTTGCAGCTGAGTTTGCCTTAAATCTCAGAGGAGACTTTAGACAGACTTTTCAGCCATGCTGAAACTGTTAGGACTTTGCAACTCTTAGGGATGGACTAAATGCCTTTTGCATAAGGAGATGTATATGAGTTTTGGTAGAATGTTAAGGCTTGTGCTTAGAGATTCCCACAAAACCTCATGCAGTTGTAGGTGGGGCTTTTCAAAGGTGGCTGAATTCAGAGTATAGAATTGATTCATGATACAATTCTAGACTCGAGGGTGCTACGATTAAGAGTGTGAGTTCTTCCTGCCTTAAGTAGTCTAATAAAAGAGGCAGAAAGATGTTAAGACCCCTTACTGCTTTTGCTACTTTGTACATGCTGTGAACTCTTTTGCCTCTGCCTTGGACCCAGTTGATTATGGACTGAAACAAACTAGGAGCGAAATCAACTTTTCCTCCTTTACCTTTGGGTGTCATATATTTTGTCTCAGCAATAAAGCAAAGTAATTAAGACAGCCATCAAAACCTGAGGCCACTTAGAATTCCATCCAATAGTCAATGGGAGACATGGAGAGAAAAAATGGTTAAGTTCCACACAGAATCCAAAATTTCAGTTTGCCCCAGCAGTTTCAACTGGCTCACTTCCTATTATTTATTCACCTCTACTAACAAAATTACTTCAAGTTCATCTGATGCTTTTGTAGCCCACAGACTCATGGCTAGAGTGGGTTGGTGGTGGGAAGCTTGAAAGAAAGAAGAATGTTCCATGCCTGGGCAAGCAAAAGGTCCTTAGTTCAATCCCTGATGCAAAAAGAAAGAGGGAGTGAAGGGGAAAGAGAGAGAGAGAGAAGCAACCCTTCTTCAAGACTTCAGAGCAGCAAGTGGCAAATGGGACCACAACTTGGCATATGAGGAGTGAGTTAGACTTCAGCTTTGGCTAGCTCCTCATCCTAGTACCTTGGTGCAGTACACAACTTCTACAACTGTACACAGCAGCCCTATTTAGCTGCAAAAGTAAATTTGAATAGTGTCTCTTTACCTTTCCTCTACCCAATCAGAGATGGAAGCAATTTTGCTGCAAAAGAGTCATGAAATAGAGAGCAAAAAGAGATTGCCAGAGAAGAAATCTTAGAATAGAGCTGTTTGAACCTTCCACAGTAGCTGTTTCATCTTAATTCTTTCATTCTAAACCACACCCTCAGATGAAAACACAGTAGTGTATTAACACTGGATGGATTTAACCACAAACTATCTGAATTAATATTGGAGAACCTGGCTCAATTTAGATCTGGGAAACAGTACTAACCTGTGTCACCATTATATCACCAGTTTCTAACATGGTGCTTGTTAATAAAAAAGAATTCAGTAAATGCTTATTGCTGGATTGATCTTCTTTAATAGGGAATAACAAAGTCAACGGCTGATCTTTCACAGCAGTGAGAGCTTAGACACAACAACATTGTTTCAAATATTTAAAAAACACTAGTTATGAAGAAAGGTCAATAGGGGACTGGGGAATTAACTAAATGGTTCCAGCATCTGCCTGGCAAACTCAAGGTCCCAAGTTCAATCCTTAAGTCCATATACCGCACTGCCAGGCATGGTGGCTCCAGCACTCAGGAGGCAGAAGCAAGAGGATTGCTTTGAGTTTGAGGCTTGCCTGGGCTACATAGTGAGCTCAGGACCAGCCTAAACTGCAAAGTGAGACCCTGTAGAGGAAAATGTGATTCAACAAGTGATGTGTGGTACTTAACAACATCCCCTTTAGAGTCAGATTTTCTACCTACTAGGAACATTGTATAAAGTTACAAACTGTCCAAGTTTCCCTAAAATGGGCTTAAGAATGCCCACCTAGAAGGATTATTGAGAGGGTTAAGTAACAGTATGTGTAAAATACATTTATCACACTTACTGACACAATAAATGACTAATGAATCTACACCTGATGATTCCAGGTGATGTGTACATAAAAAAGTATTATGTTGTTCTTCCTAATTTTACATGCATTTGAAACTTTTTATTAAGTTAAAAAGCAGGAAATTTGGGTCAAGGATTTAGCTGACTGGTTCTGGTGCCTACCTAGGTTCAATCCCCAATACCAAACATAAAAGTAAAATAAAGCAGGAAATCCACAATTCTCTCAAAACTAAATATTCACTCAATACTTCATCTATTCCTGAATAAGTATTGATCAAACACCGTGGTATCACTATGAAGGATGTTCTGTGGTCACAAAGGACAGAGAAGGAACAGGCTTGGATATGCATGCAATCTCTATACTGACACACAAGGAATCTGTGGTGGGCTGCCACTGAGCATGGAAACAGGAGACCAGACAACACAGGTTAAAAGAAGACTTAATTCCCACCATATCCCTCCCGACTCCTTTCTTTTTGCAAGGATGGGTTTTAGGTAATAAGTCAGTAAGTGACAGGGTCTTGCCTCATAGTCTAGGTTGGCCTTGAACTCACTTTGTAACCCAGCCTGTCCTCGAACTTGTATTCCTCTTGCCTCAGACTCCCTAGTGCTGGGATTACAGCACCATCATACTTACCTGTATTACTTTTACATGCAAAAAAAAAATCTCAGAAAAAAAAACATTTAACAGTTTACTGGCAAGTTGTTTAGCCTTTGCCTTTTCCAGCTTGGCAGTTTGAGCCACAGTTTTTGAACTTGGATATTACCTACCCAATGACGACATATCTCATGGTATCTACTACTCTAATTGGTCCTGATGGTTTCCACCAGCTTACACAGAGTGTCTGTATCTTCTGAGTGACCTGGGTGGTAGAAATGGGAGTGCATGTCTTGCTAGATATCCAGCCTGTCCTTCCCCTTGATGTAATAGTGTATCCCATCTTCTGACACAGGGAAGGCAGAAAGACACCCAGCTCAGTGGGATCCATGTTATGTACAGTCACCACTTGCTAAGGCTTCTTATTCTCCACCAAGGTAATGGAGGAAGAACGGGTGGTGTCTTAATGAAGACATGCAATCTGCTGGCAGCTTTCTCTTCAGCCAAGGCCGACAAACTCTGTTTCTTCTGCTGTGGTCTGATGCTGCAAACTTAGGCAACTGAGGCAGTTGAGCAGCTGTAGGCAGATGAGCTGGGTTGCCAGAGGAGGTACTTTTTTATTTTTGTATTTTTTATTATTTTTGGAGACAGGGTCTTGCCTTGTAGTTCAGGCTGGCCCTGAGGTCACTATGTAGCCCAGGCAAACCTCAAACTCAGCAATCCCCCTGCCTCTGCCTCCCAAGTGCTGGGATTACAGGCGTGAACCACCACACCCAGCACTGTGGTATGTGGTACTGATTGCTGGTGGGCATGAGTCACCACACCCAGCATTGTTGTATATGGTTATGGAGATCGAACTCAGGAGTTTGCCCTTGCGAGGCAGGCCCCAGAACCACTGAGCTAAATCTCCAGCCCTAGAGGGGGTACTTTTAAGGCAATTATAGAGAAGAGATCTGTGTTGTCTCCACTTAATGGAGGGGGCCATTTGGCAAAAGAGGCAAGGTCCCTTTTGGATTGGATGGCCTATTCAATTGCCAAAGCTCTTAGGCCTTTTCTCAAACAGGAAATGTATTATTTTCTTGGCCTCCTTATTTTTTTAATGATAGCAGGGCTGAAGCCACCTTCTTTCTCTTGGCCTTCTTCCCTTTCCACATTTTGGGAGCCTGCAGAAGACTGATACATATGCTCTTCTATAATGTTCATGAATTTTCTAGTAAAGACAAATAAAAGAATCACTATAAGGGAAAAATAATCCCATCCCTCAAAGGAAAAAAACGTCTAAACTACACACCATAAATGTATACTCATGTGCACACACACACACACACACACACAAGTATATCTACTCACCATTGGGTTACAAAACAAGAGAACTGAAAACAGGCTGATGGCAGATTTCTGCCTCCTGAAAGGCTCCCCCAGTGGTTATGATCTCTCCTTACATTGTCCTTCAGCAGCACAGACCTACAAAACTTTCAAGAAGGATGACTTTGAGAGAGAACACTTGAGCTCTGAGGATCTTTTAAAGCCATGACTGCTGAAGCACTACCATGCCAGACTGCCTGAGAGTGTGTGCAGGCATGCATGGGTGGCTGGCTTCCGGAGGGCTTCTTAGGGCAGACGCAGGGCTTTAGAAGGCCCTTGAGAGGACTTGCTCTGGCTTTCAGGAGGGCATTTAGAGTAAGGTAAAGATGACAGCTCGTGGTAAAGGAGGGACCTGAATGTGCCTCATCTTTAGGACCTGAAATTCCGCTTGCTGCAAATGTGAGACTTACTAAAGCAGTGATACAGCGGCAGATAAAAGAGGGTTGATTTTGCTCAGTGGGACCTTCCCATGGCCTTTCATTACCTCCCTCTGCCCTGTCTTGTTCAATTATCATCTAATTACAACTTGCATGAAGATTTTCATTGTAACCTGCAAGAAAATGGTTGACAATATGCAAACAGTGGATTTTGCTAGAGGGTAGAATTGTGGGTTACATTTTTAGTCTTTCTTGTTTCTAAATATTCTTCAGCAAACATTTACTTTTATTGTAAAAAAAATATATAACAATTATTTTCAACATTTGCCTCCAATTTTGCTACCAAGAAGTTAGAAAGTAGAGCTTTTGGGAGGCTTTGTATCTGAAGTATAGAGTTTAGGACAGGTACAGATATTGCTAAGGCTTTGAAGCTACATCTAAGGACTGTTTTTTCTGCCAATGTTCTCTAAGAGTCAAAGGTTTAACTTTTACTCTGGATTCTCCAGCCCTGTGTACCCCACCCCCACTTCATTCCCCCAACACCTGCTAGCTGGGGCACCCTCTTGAACCATATTCTTCACTTCAGCTGCCTTTATAAATTAACTTTCTAAACTGGGAAAGCAATACTCCACACCGCTAAGCAGAAGCAGTTTCACTAAGACAGATGGAAACAGAGAAATGGGACCACATTCACTAGACAATTTGCATACTACTAAACACTGAAAACTAGGGCCTCTAGACTTTAGGCAAGGTGTCCTTACAACTCCTAAAAAGTTACCTCTGTCCTTGGTCCAAGGTCTCATTCAGTGATCCTCTACCATGTGGGGCTGTAGCTGTCTGAATGGAGGGTAAAGACCTATCCCAGAATCCAGAGGCCTTGGTTAAAATTCTCACACTGTCAGTGTAGACTGGTGCAACCACTGTGAGATCAGTGAGAGGATTCCTCAAAAAACTAGGATTAGAGGTCTCATTTGACCACGCTATTTCCCTGCTAGGTATGTACAGAAAAGAATTAAAAGATTCTTATTACAGTGACATATGTTCGCCCATGTTTATAGCAGCTCAGTTTGTGAGAGCTATATCTTGGAAACAGCCTAAATGCCCATCAACTGGAGACTAGCTAAAGAAGATATAGTATTTTTAGCTGGGTGAGGTGGCTCATGCCTATAATCTGCACTCAAGTGGCAGAGACAGGAGGATTGCTCAGTTTAAGGCTTGCCTGGGCTACATAGTGAGCTCAAGGCTGCCTGAACTACAAAGTGAGATCCTGTCTCAAAAAAAAAAAAAAAAAAAAAAAAAAAAAAAGGAGGAGGAGGAGGAGAAAAAGAACAAGAACAAGAAGAAAATACAGTATTTTTATGAAATGGAGTATTACTCAGCCATAAAAATGATAAATTTGAGTAATTTATACTCAAGTGGATATACTTTGAGGACATACTCATAAGTAAAATAAAGAGGACAGAGATGTGTAAATACCGTATCATTTCTCTAAGTATGAGAACCTGAAGGTGTAAATGAGGCCCAGAATGTTTAAGAGATACTGTGAAATAGGAAGAAAGGCTCAAAAGGAAAAGGTAAAGGGAGGTAGGGGGAAATAAAGAAGGAAAAGAAAAAATTGATAGTAAAAACAAAATATAATGGAAACAAATCTTCTGTATATAGGGGTTGGCAGTAGTGTGGGGAGGGAAAGAAAAAATAAGAATCAAGATGTGTTATATACAGGTACAAATTTTTAGTGTTGAATGTGATCATACTATTTATGTAAAATGTAGCAATAAACTCCATTTAAAAGATTCTCACACTGCTACTTCAGCTTCGAGCACGTGAACACATTGCTTTAGTCAGCCTCTATTCCTTCATCTGCAAAATGGTTATAATGTGAATGGGTGAGTAATTCATGTAACATCTAGTAAACGCTAACTGGATGTGAGCTATTTTTAATTTCAGTAATTCTACAACTTCTTCTTGCTGCCTCCCAAGTCCCACATTTAAATATCTTTCATTTGGATGTCTATTTGTAAGTAAAAAATATTTATTTTTGTTGGAAAGTGGTATACAGCTATAGTCCCAGCTACTCAGATGGCTGAAGCAAGAGGATTACTTGAACTCAGGATTTCAAGAGTTCAAAGCAGGCTTGCCAACACAGCAAGACCCTGTGCCAAAGGAGGAAAAACAAAAAGAACGTTTATTTTTATGGGTTAGATGATTTGAGGAACTTTGTCTGGAATGCATCTGAAAATCTGAAGTCTCGTACATTTCCTGGTAAATGGTAAGCTGTAGTTGAACAAGTGCTTACAGTAGTGTTCTGCACATGGAAGAAGGAAAAAGAGGCAACATTGCAAAGCAAAGGTCTTACTGTAGAAAGGACAGAAGAAGTCAGTACAAAAGGCTCTCTGGAAGAATTCAGTGTTTAACTGTGTTTTAAATAATGTGTTAGTCAGAGACTGGCAGAAAACCTCAATAGGTCATTAGATACTTAGAACTGCACATCTACAATGATCCCCAGTGGAAAGCAAGTACATCTTTCAGGGGATATTTGATAATAGCTAAAGATGTTTTAAATTATCAAAATTGGGTGGAAAGCAATATATGCACACATGTTTATAGCAGCAGTTTGTAATAGCTAAATCTTGGAAACAACCTAAATGCTTATCAACCCATGAGTAGATAAAAATGTGGGTTTTTATACAATGGAGTACTACTCAGCCATAAAGGATGAGCTCCAGACACTTCTAGGGCCGTGCATCTAGGTGAAATAAATCAGACATACATATTTAAATACCACATTGTTTCACTGGTGTGAGAAATGAAAAGTGGAAATGTATAATGACTATTGGGAAAAAAATGTTCAAAAGGAAACAAGAAAAGGAGGGAGAAAGAGAAAAAAGTGAAAATTGAAGGAAAAATGAAAAAATATTTTTTACACAAGGAGCATAGGGGGATTGAAGGGGGAAATGAGCTAAAATAAAATTTATTTTTTAAAAAAATGTGTGGGACAGTGCCGGGCGTGGTGGCTCACGCCTGTAATCCCAGCACTCGGGAGGCAGAGGCAGGAGGATTGCTGAGTTCGCGGCGGCTTGCCTGGGCACCATAGTGAGCTCAGGGCCAGCCTGAACTACAAAGTGAGACCCTGTCTCCAAAAAGAAAAAAAAAAAAATGTGTGGGAGACATCTACTAGGCAGAGAAGAAACTTCCTACCTGCACAGCAAAGAATCATCCAGCCCAAAGCAGCAGTAGGGCAAAGAAACTTGGGTATAGAGATCCACTTTCGGAAAGATGGAAATCCCTGCTTTATTTTAATAATGAGGGCTCACTTATGAATGTTTTCAAGTTTGAAGTTCTTATGAATGTTTTCAAATACTCCTATCCTGGGGGGAGGAGTGTTTTCAGTCCATCCTCATTTCTTGTCACTCCCTCAGAATTTATCTTCACTCACCTTAGGCTCTCACCCTAGAAAGGCTTCCCTGACTTGAGAAAGGAATGAAACTCCAGGAAACAGTGGCCCCCGCGTGCAGGTGATTCTGTGACATCACCATAAAATCCCAGCAACCCTCACTGTATTGCTTCTTTTGATAAATCAAGACACTTCACCAGGATGGGCTGTGTCCAAGCAGATAAAAAGAGCTTGTGGGCCAGAGGGTTAGCTCAGTGGTTCTGGCACCTGCCTCACAAGCACAAGGTCCTGAGTTCGATCCCCGGTGACCACATACAATGCTGGGCATGGAGACTCACGCCCACCAGCAATCAATACCACATACCACAGTGCCGGGCGTGGTGGCTCACGCCTGTCTTCCCAGCACTCGGGAGGCAGAGACAGGAGGATTGCCGAGTTCGAGGCTTGCCTGGACTACATAGTGAGCTCAGAGCCAGCCCGAACTACAAAGCGAGACCCTGTCTCAAAAAAAAAAAAAAAAAAGAGCTTGTGACACACTACAAACAACAATAACAACAACAAAAATTTACCAGTATGCTCATCAAACTCCCACTGGCTGGTAACGCACTTCACCAGTCAAACAACTGAGGAATGTGACTGGTGGTTGTTGACCCTGGTAACCCAAAACCACCATGCCGTGTTAAATTGATACATTAGTTTAAAATAATGTTTACCTCCTTAACTGTATGACTCTGCTGGGCGTCATTTTATACAAGAATAAACCTGGCTTTCAAGATCTAGTATGTAAGGCCAGGAGGGCGACACACAGGAACTAAATTCGCTCTCAATGTACTGTCTTGGACTTTGGTTCTCTCAGGGGAAAAGGCCACGTTCTTCGAAGCCGCTCCTCTACTCATGTCCGCTAAGGGAGAAAAACAAAAGTCTTTCCGCAGAGCCGTAAGTATCTCGGGTGGGACCATTAGGACATGTTCTCCAATCACACTCCCTTTCAGAGCTACTTGGCTTCAGTAGCTAGTGCAGGCTTGAGATGTACCAAACAAACAAAATGACATTCCAGCCAACCAGCCATTGCGGAGCAGGGATTTAAACAAAGCAACAGCTGACTGGCATTTGTAAAAGCCAGTGAAGGTAGGCGGCAAGGCTCAGGGGATGGTTTAAGAAGTGCTCGAAAGGAGGGCCGGAGGGTTAACTCAGTGGTTCCGGCGCCTGCCTCGCAAGCGCAAGGTCCTGAGTTCGATCCCCAGTAACCACATACGATGCGCAGAGACAGGAGGATTGCTGAGTTCAAGGCTTGCCTGGGCTACATAGTGAGCTCAGAGCTAGCCTGAACTACAAAGCGAGACCCTGTCTCAAAAAAAATAAAAAATAAAAAAGGAAGTGCTCGAAAGGAGCTGGCACTGAGGTCAGACTTAATGGCTAAGAACAGGGGCCACTGTTTAATGAGCACTTACAAGCACTGTCCAAGGAGGTGCTTTCCTTTGGATCGCTTAATCCTGCGATCATAGTGAGAGCACTATGATGATATATACCTGAACTGCAGATGAGGAAAATCTTTGGAGACCTAGACTAGGAAAAACCCTCACAAAATCTACTCTGCAGATTTAAGTGAGTATTGTTGAGGCACACAACGCTTGTGGAAGAGTCCTGAAGAGAATAAAGCGAACCAAAACTACTAAAAGGGAGGGTAGGTGTCCAAGGTAGGGCAGGAGAGATTGGAGTAATCTGATTAGAAAACCAGAGCTCCGGCGGGTGCACGCCGCTCTCGTCCGTAAAGGAATTGCTGGAGACGTTTAATGAGGGACAAGTCTCTTGAGGTCTTTCAGCGCTGGTTCCTTTGTTTGGGCTAAATCAGCTTGTGTTATACTTGCGCAGCCCAGACTGACTAACAGGTCCGACAAATAAAGAAGAAAATTGGGCGGGGCCAAGGGATTTACCCAAGGTGTGGTCTCCACACAGCCACACCCTCGCCAGGTCCCCGCCTCCCCCGCTGCGCTCGCGCTGCGGCTCCCTCTGGCCTCTCCTTCCCTCTGCTTTTGAGGACTCCCCAGATCCCACTCGAACTCTGGCCTCTCTCCCCCCCCCTCTCTTTCGTTTTTGAATTCTTTATTGGTACATTTTACATACAGCTTACAAGCACACTCACCATACTCTTTCTTTTTTTTTATTGATGTTTTTCTTTTCCAAAGACAGAATGAAGTTTACTGGACTCCTCTCATAAAGACTATTTGGAAAGTGGCAATTTCCCCACCCATTAGTCAGGGTTTCATTAGAATTCATGATCATGTTAACAGTAATAAACTACCAGGCGCTCTGCTGAGGGAGTTTTGCAAGCACTGTCCCTTTAAACTCCACAGCAACACCGTGAGGTCAACATTGTGACTCATGTTAGACAGGAGGCTTTGAGACCTGAAGGCTCAATCACGGGCCCTGATAGAAAGAACCCTGGCCCGACTCCCTGCCTAGGACCCGGGTGGGGTTGGCGTGCCCTGCCAGCTCTCTCCTTCCCTCTGGTGTCCCATCTCCTAAACCAGAGGGAAGTCAACGGCCATAGCACCCTGAACGCGCCCGACCTCGTCTAAGCCAAGGGGGGCTTTCTAAGTTTACTGCATACAAGGACAAATTGGAAGTCTGTTCAAAACCAGATATCAAAAAAAAATTTTTTTTAATGTTTTAAAGGGCTGGGGGTGTAGCTCAGGGCACTGCGCCTGCTTCTCGAGTACAAGGTCCTTAACTCAATACCCCGGCACAAAAAAAATCAGATACCAGCGAGAGATTCACGTGGTTCCTTTTTTTCCTTATATGATGCTCTGCTCTGCCTGGGGCCTTTGCCTTCAAGAAGGTGTCACCAGATGAGACCTCTCAGCCTTAGACCTCTAGAGCCAAACTCAAAAGCTGAGCCTCTATGGAAATGCAGTGACCAAGGGCAGTCAAAAATATTTTGAGGAGGACCGGAGATTTAGCTCAGTGGTTCCAGCGCCTGCCTTGCAAGTGCAAGGTCCTGAGTTCAATCCAGTAACCACATACAATGTTTGGCATGGTGACTCACGCCCACCAGCAATCAATACCACATACCACAGTGCCTGGCGTGGTGGCTCACGCCTGTAATCCCAGCACTCTGGAGGCAGAGACAGGAGGATTGCTGAGATTGAGGCTTGCCTGGGCTACATAGTGAGCTCAAGGCCTGCCTGAACTACAAAGGAGACCCTGTCTCAAAAAAAAAAAAAAAAAAAATATATATATATATATATATATATATTTTGAGGAAGACAAAGTTGGAAGACTTACACTTGTCAATTTTAAACTTTGCTACTAAGAATCTACTGTTAAACTGGGCAGAACAGTACATGCCTAGAGTCTCAGCACTGTGGGAGACTGAGGCAGGAGGATCCAGCCCAGCCTGGGCAAGTTAGCAATGAAAGCAAAACCTATCTCAAAATAAAAAATGAAAAGGACTGTGAGTATAGCGTAGTGCAAAGGCCCTGGATCGCATTGCTAGTACTAGTTTAAAAAGAAAAAATTATCTATAGCCAATTCCTCTGTTTTTGAGTATGAACATAACTGCAATAAATATACTAAGCAGGCGATCTAATAATAACAACATGCTGAGGCCTACCACTCACTACTGAATCAGTGTTCCAGGGTACAGCCTGTGACTACTCAAAACGACCTCCCCAGGTGCTGCTGCTGCCCACAGAGCTTGGGAACCTCTGCTTAAGGTTGTTGACTTTTCCAGCTGGCTGGAGCCTAAGTGTCTAGGCTGTGAGACCTCCTGCCCTTCTCTTCTCTTCACAGAGGGCTGCTCAAGTAGTTTCGCTTTATATCCACACATCATGTCCTTCAGAGGGAGTAAGGGCACTACGTTAGGGCAAGATCCTGTATGATGCCCCAGTCTTTGAGAAAATTAAGACTTCAGAATCCTCTCCGGAGGGAGAGCTGTTATATGTAAAGACAGGCAGTGGGCAGGAGTCAGGGAGGATGTGATTTCCAGTTGCTCCCCTTTCTCCTTTCCCTGAGAAAGCACAGTTCCTCACTGTTCGTCCATCAGATCTCAATGGTGCCCAGCCAGGCCCAGGTCAGGAACTACACAACAGGTTGGTCAATATGACTGAACTGACTTCACAGCATGCAGGGGAGGCAGAGCCACGAAAGGTGAGACAATAGGATGAGTTGAGGGGCCATTTGGTCATCTTATGGGAGGAAAACTGTGGTGCAGAAAAGAGATTCATAATCTTATTTTGGAGAGGGTGTCCTTATTTCGACCCACATTTAGCTATGAGAAGATTTAGACCCAGTGAGTTGTCAAAGGGCCTAACCTGAGTCAAATAGTGTTAACTTAGCAAGCACATTCATTATTGGTCGGTTATTTAGAACAAGGATTAAACTGGTGGACTGCAGTTACCACAGTAGCTCTCTGAACTCTTTCATACACGCACACACGTACACACAGACACACACACACATGCGCTTGTGCACACTTATATGTACCGGTGGGGTAGGTATACAAAGTGTAAACCTTGTGTCAGTGGATACACAATTATTTCAAAGGTATTGTCGAAGAGCCCCTCCAGGCTTTCTTCCTTAATTTCGTATCGTATATCTTACTCAGTTTACATTATGCAAATATAACACTGATTTAACCCAGACAAAGGAATGAGCATTGAAAGACTGATATTCTCTTTAAGTGTCTTGTCCATTTTTTTTTTTAGTACAAGGGATTGAACTCTGGCCCTTATGCATCCAAGGTTGGCATGGTACCACTTGAGGGAAATCCCTAGCGGAATTTTTTTTTTTTTTTTTGAGACAGGGTTTTGCTTTGTAGTTCAGGCTGGCCCTGAGCTCACTATGTAGCCCAGGCAAGCCTTGAACTCAGCAATCCTCCTGCCTCTGCCTACTGCTGGAATTACAGGCGTGAGCCACTACACCCAGTACCATGGTGTGTGGTACTCATTGCTGGTGGGTGTGAGTCACACACCTGGTATTGTTGTATGTGGTTGCTGGGGATCGAACTAAGGACCCTGTGATTACTAGGCAGATGCCAGAACCACTGAGCTAAATCTCCAGCCCCTGACTTGTCCATTATTAAATGCCTCCAGCAATTCCCTTACTTTGAGACTTCTTTGCTACCCAAATCTGCCATCTAGGTCTACACTTGAGCAGTGGATTGTGGATTCCAGCCATGTGCTGAGCCCGGGACTTGCCAATACCTGGGCCTGGGAATTTAATAAATCATTATTAAATTATCTTTGAACTCTGTCAGCTCAGCTATTACTCAACTAAATAGTCTCCATTTCAAAAAATTTTAGAATTGTAGATAAATGCAGAGAATTTCTTGAGTTATAAAATCTTCAGATTTATATTTGAGAAAATAATGGCCCATGTTCATTTTCTGTGCAGCAAGCATTGTTCTAAAGACTGTATAAGCAGAGGATTTATCTCAGTAGCACTGAGGTGCCTTGAAAGCACAAGGTCCTGAGTTGGATCCTTGGTAGCAGAACTTAATTAATTAATTAAAAACAAAAACTATATGAGCCTTTGTTGTAGGACTGCTTGATAATTTTCTAAGGTAGTTACTCATTATTCCCACTCTATACAGTGAAAATATGAAACTCAGAAAAGCTCCATTATTCTCCTGAGATCATACAGCTAAAATCAAACCTCAGACAGGCTTACTGCAAATCCTGTCCCCTTGACTGTAGTACATTTCATAATTCTGGAAGTAGATTGTGAGATATTGATAACTATCTAGTTTAAAAAGATTTCAATGAGGCCGCGGGATGTAGCTCTGGGGCACCAGGCCTGCAATGCATACAAGAGTGTTGAAGACTCGGCCTTTCTCTTGGAATCGGACAGGCAGTCAATTAACATATTAAAAAACAGACTAGGGGACTCATGCCTATAAACTCAACCCTCAGGAGGCTGAGGCAGCAGAATAGCTGCAATTTTGACGCCAGCCTAAACTCCATAGTAAATTCAAGGCCAACCTGGACTACATAATGAGACCCTGTCTCAAAAACAGAGGGGCCGGAGGGTTAGCTCAGTGGTTCCGGCACCTGCCTCGCAAGCGCAAGGACCTGAGTTCGATCCCGGTATCCACATATAATGCTGGGCGTGGAGACACGCCCACCAACAATCAACACCGCATACCACACAATGCCGAACGTGGTGGCTCACGCCTGTAATCCCAGCACTCGGGAGGCAGGGACAGGAGGATTGCTGAGTTCACGGCGGCTTGCCTGGGCACCATAGTGAGCTCAGGGCCAGCCTGAACTACAAAGCGAGACCCTGTCTCAAAAAGCAAACAAACAAACAAACGGGCAGGGGCTGGGGATTTAGCTCAAGTGGTACCGCACCAACCTTGGACGCAAAAGGGCCAGAGTTCAATCCCCGGTACTGCAAAAAAAAAAAAAAAAAAAAAAAAAAAACAGGGGCAGAGGATTTAGCTCAATGGTACCACACCTACTTTGCAAGCACAAGGGCCCAAATTCAATACCCAGTACCACCAAAACACCCAAACAAAGAAAGCTGAATAGTATAAAGTAAAATAGATAAAAACACTTAAGAAGAACCAGTAGTAGTGTTCACACCCATAATCCCAGCTATTCATGATGCAGAAAGATCACAAATTTGAAGTCAACCTAATCAATTTAGCAAGATCCTGCCTCTAAATTAAAAAGTAGTGCCAGGCATGGTGACTCACACCTGTAATCCCAGCACTAGGGAGGCAGAGGCAAGAGGATTGCTGAGCTCAGGGCTTGTCTGGGCTACATAGTGAGCTTAGGGCCAGCCTGAACTACAAAGCGAGACCCTGCCTCAAAAAAATAAATAAATAAAATAAAAAAGTACTGGGGATGTAGCTCAATGGGAAAGTTTTTGCCTAGTATGGATAAGGTACTGGATTTAATCCCCAATACCACCCCCACACACACACACACATGCAGGCATGCACACTGCAGGATCAAGAGGTGGGCAATCAATGATGTCTTTCTTAGGAGAGGTGACATTGGAGACCCCTTGACATGATGACAAACAGCACTACTGGTGGAGATGGGAGAAGGGCAGCCCCAGTTGCCACAGTCAACTCTAAACTGTCACTTATCACTGTGCAGCTTCAGCTCAGGCCTGTTTCCATGAACTCTCAGGATTGTTGTGAGAGTAACACAGCTTGGATAGCATACAGGAAGGCTCGCTGGTATTCTGTTCCCTTTTGGGCTCACTGAGTCATTTCAGAGCCCATCACTCTGGGGCCACCATGCAGCAGAGCTTACTCTTCACTAAGCAGGCACCTCAATCAACTATTCAAAAGCAGCTGAGCCACTTCAACTCACTGCAGGGTTTGTAAAGGAAATGAGCACCGAGTCAGTGGTGTGACTGGGAGATGCCGTAATAGAACAAATGGCCTGTTTATCAGCTTTCTATCTGCTCTAACAAAACCATGTGAAATGGGCCATTAAACCTCTGTTTTTAAAAAAAGATGACAAACACTGGCTAATTTACTGGAGTAGAACACACTGGGGCAGATGTTTAGTTTTGCATTAAATCTATATCTAGCATTTTCATTAAAAGGGCCAAAATGTAGACTTTACTGATGCCTCAGTGCCCATTTCAGATTAACACCTACCATTGAAAATTGTGCATGAAATCGCAAATGTATCTGCAAATACATCAGAAGGGTCAGGCTAAGTGCTGTGGTTATTCATAGCCAACCTTTTCTGGGGCTTATTTGGCCACGCTTGCCTAGACTGTGCGTTGTTAATATCTCTGATTGTTCAGTTAAATGCTCTTTTAGACAGACAAAGACATAGAAGAAATGCAGGCCATATCGTTTTTGTGTAATGAACAAGTAAATCATGAGGAACTTCTTGATTTGTAGTTGATATTCCCATGATAATTAGGATAATATCTTCTGAGAAAGAAGGCAGCATCCAAAACATCATTCATGGGCACAGTTTAGCTGAGGTAGTTAAGGGGAAAAAAGGATTAAAGGCCTTAGAGTAAAACTAATCATTTAAAAAATAGAATCTAATTTTTATCACCACCAAAATTTTTAAAATGAAACTTTTCTCACTATGAGATAAGAACTTTATTTTTATAACATTAAATCTTGACTCCACTTGTTTAAATATGGATATCCAAATGGCTAGGGAGAAATTCTGTTGTATATGTCTCTACTCAAAGTAATAGAAATTAAGCAATGTATAAACAAAGAGTGATACTATTTGAAAGTGGGTCCTGGATCAGAGTCCTTGAGTTTGAATCTTAGCTCTGGTTCTTACTGTCAACTGCTGATCATCAGATCCACATGCATTTGGAATGAAGGAAAGTTAGTTCTTCAAAGAAGGAAAGTGGTGTACCAAGAAAGGAAATGGAGGGCCGGAGGATTGGCTCAGTGGTTCCGGCACCCGCCTCGCAAGCTCAAGGTCCTGAGTTCAATCCCCGGTAACCACATAAAATGCTGAGTGTGGAGACTCACACCCACCAGCCATCAATGCCACATACCACAGTGCCGGGCGTGGTGGCTCTTGCCTGTAATCCCAGCACTCGGGAGGCAGAGGCAGGAGGATTGCTGAGTTCGAGGCTTGCCTGGGCTACCTAGTGAGCTCAGAGCCAGCCTGAACTACAAAGCAAGACCCTGTCTCAAAAAAAAAAAAAAAAAGGAAATGGAAGGGATAGAAGAGCCATAAACAAATGTTCTGGGTACTTAAAGAGGTGAGAGTGGAAGAATGGAAGGCCGGGACCAAGGGCACATTCAAATCCACAGGACAAAGCAGGACCCAGAGGTTAAGAACTTTCAGTAAGAGGCTGGGAAATCATTTCTAAATGCAAGAAGGGTCCATAAAATAAATTCACACTCAGCCTTGCTATACAATAGGAGTTCCCCATTCACAATTTGCTCTACCTGCTGCAAGATTGGTGAGCACTTAGCCTCCAGAGCAGGTTATGTAAGCACCGTGGCCAGAGGCAGAAAAGGGAGCCGGTGCAATGGTCTAGAACTTCCAAACATTATATTTTATCTTTCTTTCTTTTCTTTTTTATATTCTGCAAAGTGAAGGATCAAGTCCAGAATCACATGCAAACTAGGCAAGCACTGTATCACTGAAGTACAACCCCAACACCTAGACATTTTATTTCAACCTTCTATTTCACCTTAGTGTTTTGTTTGTTCAACCATTCTCTCTGAAACCTTACCGTATAAGAGTAAGCACTGACTACCTACCAAAGTCATTCCTGACTGCCTTAGAAACACCCAGCCCACAGTCCTCTCAGGCTGGCTTTTGGTTCTAAGAATACCACCTAAGGATTCTTCTGGTACTATTTTCAGGGATCTTTGCTCTATTTTGGACTCAGAGAATAACAGGTCATCCACCTATCTATTTCTAAAACTGCATATGCAGAATATTAATTCTAAAAGAAATAATGAGTGCTGCATAAGCAAAGATTTCTATTATCAAACAACTTTTAAGTGCATTTTGTTAAACAAAGTTAGACTTCTCTATTCTTCAAGCTTGTCAGACCCTTTAAAGATGCTAATGTGCCATGTAAATATCTAAAAGAATAAGATGTGCCAAAATTTTCTAATTTATTTACCCCCAGAATTCTTTTCCCACGTTCCACACTCTCTGAGGCTAGTCTATTTGTTGTTGTTATTGTTGTTGTTTTAAGAGACAGGGTCTTGTTACTATCTCCTAAATTCCTGGAATCCTGCAGTCTTCTTGCCTCTGCCTCCACAAAAGCTGTTACTACAGGTATGTTCTTCCATGCCTGGTTTAGACTAGTGTATTTGTAAGTTATCCTAGAAACTATTTTTCTAAGATTTGAAAGTGGTTTGTTTAGGATACAGAACATGACAATTGAATGTCATTCCCACACTGACAACAGGGAAAACATCGATAACCTATAAAACCATAATATCTTTCATCAGAAAATTGAGTTACAAAACAATGAAGGGAACTGAATTCCAAAGACGACGAGCACTTCTGAGTCACGATAGGGCCTATCAACTTTCTTACAACAGAGAGCAGGAAGATTAGGTCATCACCATAAAACTAGGTAAGAAGAAAGAAAATCCCTACCCGCTGAGCAAAACTAATACAGCAGTTTAAGTCCAGGAGCTGCAGACCTTAGAGGAATCGCCATCGGTTTGTCGCTCCTTCCCATTTACCTTTCGTGGTGCTCCTGCGAAAAACTCACCGGAAGTGGGACAGAATACAAGGGAGACCTCTCCTCCTGGGTGGCGCAGCCCTGTTGCAGCACCTGCCCAGGTTTGGGGATGGAGCAAGAACATCTAGAGAAGCTCATTCATACTCTGGGCGCTGTGTGGGGAGAAGGGGGTGCTCATCTGCTCTGGACAAGGGGCGAGAGTGCAACCTGTGCCCAGACTCCACTCCGATAGAAACCGATGATCTGCTGTGGGTGAGGATCAGGACACCTTCTTGGGTTGAAGATCCCTGAAGTGAGAGAAAAGGCAGGACATCCACGTGCTCTCAGTCCAGAACTTAGCAGGGTCTGCGATGGGGGAGACGTTGCAATGCTGACACCCGCCCCCAGTACACACAGATATCTTGAATTTGTCACTGAAAGGGTCAGATTGAAGGAGAGGAGGATGGGCTGGCTGGCTGGGCGACTAGGAAGAAATGGTAGTGATTACTGGGGTGAGCACTGAAGTGAGAAGATCT